>JAVTVY010034929.1:0-15428 GCA_036873755.1 Hanleya hanleyi | reverse complement strand
GGGAAGGAAATTTCTGGTGAGGACAGATCACCAGGCCCTGAAATGGCTTTTCAGTTTGAAGGAACCAAAAAACAGAATAGCGAGGTGGATAGAGATATTATCGGCTTTTGATTTTGAAATAGAATACAGGCCAGGAAAGCGTCATCAGAACGCTGATGCGTTATCCAGATGTCCTAATCCTAGGTTTTGTCAGTGTGATGACGGAGACAAACCTTTGAAGTGCGGCCCTTGTGTGAAGTGTCAAAAACGGACTTCAGAGATGCAGGGAGTAAGCACAGAGAATTCGGAGATAGTAGATGAACTGCGGAGAGCAAAGTCACAAAGTGAAGCTCATAGTGGTTTTGATCACATTAAATTAGTACGGCCTATCTGTTTCTTCATAGATTAGGGAGTACTGTATTCTGGTATGTGAGGAATTTGATATTACTGTTGCTGAATATCATCACCTGGAGTAACCATGGATTTTCAGACCAGAACGATGTAGCAAATCGAACTTGGCAGGAAAAGGTTATGGTGCATGGACAGCACGAGACAGATCAATTTAAGAAACTTACTCAGAATGACACCCATATGGACAATTCGGATAGTGGTTGTAGTCGAAAAGCGGGAGAGACACCATGGATGCAGGGCTATGCAAGATCAACATTGCGGAAAAAACAATTGGAGGATCCAGACATAGGACCTGTTTTAAAGTGGTATGAGGAAGGTAAGCGACCATTTGGACCAGATGTATGCTCATCCAGTCCAGCCTCGAGACACTATTGGAATTCATGGGATAGTCTAGATATGAAAGATGGTTTATTATTCAGACGATTTATACGCAAAGATGTGACTGGGAGTCACTGGCAATTTTTGGTACCTAGGAGCATGAGAGATCAGATTCTGAATCAAATGCATAATTCTATCCTCGCGGGACACCTAGGAAAGAAGAAAACTTGCGAGAAGGTACTTCAGAGATTTTATTGGTGGAAATTGCGGGAAGATGTCGATAACTGGATACGTTGTTGTGATACTTGTGGAGCCAACAAGGCCCCAGCACGTACACCCAGAGCCCCACTAGGAGATATGCGAGTTGGAGCCCCTCTGGATAGACTTTCAACCGATATTTTAGGCCCATTTCCTGAAACAGAGAGAGGGAATCGATATATCCTGATTGTCACAGATCATTTCACAAATTGGGTTGAAATATTTCCAATACCAGACCAGACTGCCGTGACTTGTGCACAAGTGATATTAAATGAAGTCATAAGCAGATACGGTTGTCCACTGGATTTGCACACTGACCAAGGTACAAATTATACTAGTGAAGTGTTCGCTGAACTGTGTAAGCTTTTAGAGATACGGAAAACTCGAACCTCACCCAGGCACCCACAATGCAATGGAAAAGTCGAAAGATTTAACCGAACACTGCTCCCAATGATCAGAGCATATCTTAAAGACGAACAAGAAAATTGGGATCTATTCCTTGGATGTCTAGCTGCTGCATATAGAGCCACTCCGCATGATGGTACGAGTATGACGCCAAATTTACTCATGCTGGGTCGAGAAGTAAGACTACCTGCAGAAGTAATATTTGGTAGAGTTGACCCAGATGCTGATGATGAAATGCCTAGTTACGGAGAATATGTTGATCAACTTCGTGACAAGTTACAGCATGCACACGACATTGCACGTAAACGCCTGAAAATAGCTGCAAAGCGACAGAAAAAGACATACGATGGGAAAACTCTATCACACACATACCAACCTGGGGATTATGTGTGGTATTATCACGAAAAACGTGAAAAGGGTGTTAGCGCAAAACTACAATTCCCATACAGTGGTCCGCATCTAGTCATAAAGAAACTAAACGACTTAGACTACATCATCCAAATGAATGAGGCAGGAAAATTAAAGGTCTTGCACCACAACAAACTAAAATCATATAAAGGAACCGTAGTATTGCCATGGGCAAAGAAATCACTCGCACAGGCTAAAAGGAGGGTATCCCAAGCTCTGCATTCACAAGAGTAACAAATAAACCTGGTTATGGCACTGGAACTGGTGGCTGATTACGTATAACAATCTTTATATAAATATCAACACCACTGATAAAATTGTTTACTTACTCTTTGCAGAGACAAGATGTCAGAAAAAGCCATCAAGTCCTATGGGAAGAGGGGAGCTGTGTACAGCTGTTCTCGGTGTATTTACACCGGGGATAAACCACAGATGATCCGGCACGTGGTGAATAACCATCTACCCCGACTCGAGGCACCGTATACATGTAACAACTGTAACAAAATCGGATTGAAGTATGACGAAATGAAGAAGCACATGCAGGCTAAACATCCGACTGTTGGTGGTATGGAAAGCGTTGGCGGGACTAAGTCACCGTACGTACTTCAACCAACTGATGCTACCGTGATGTCTAAAGAAGATTCCATCCAGTTCTATGATGGTATAAAGTCAACCCATAGAAGTATCACAGACACTCATCCATCAACAGAATCCGTCGCAGTTACGCCACAGCCAGATATTGATGAAACATCAGTACCAGTTGAGCTACCAGCAGAAACAACACCGCAATCGGACATTCAAATAACATTTACTCAACCATCAGTCAGGACAGTTCCAGCAGCCAAACCCAAAGTGAAGTTCACCAAAAAACACAAATCTGTCCAGCCAACTGAAAAACCAGCACGTAAACAACTGAAAACAACCAACAAAGCAACAACAAAGGCTGACGAGACACAACATCAACAGGAAACTAATCAAACAGCCAAATCCAAACTGCCCAAGCCTGACCAAACCATCGCCACGAAACCACAACAGTCAACATCCTCAACATCTACGTTTCCGCCATTGATACCTGTCGAAATTCCCTTAAATGGACCAGAGAATCCTCGATGCAATCTTCGTGAGGTCATGGGAGTGTTCTCTAACTTCCCACGAATTCTACAGCAAGTGAATGATATTGGCGAATTACAACGCGCAGTGGATTCTATATCCCAAGATGAACCAACCACCGATCCAAACACAGTGATCCTTGATACTAACCCTGTTGTTGAAATGGACATTCAATTACATCCGAATGAAGGTGAAGAACAGCAACTACTCCAAGAGCCCGCCGATTCAATTCCACCTGTTCCAACATCAGTCAACTCTAACTCAAAGGAAAATACCAATTCAATCAAGCCTCATCCCAGAGCAGAATCAAGTGTTACCGTCAATGAGACCCATTCGGTCGAGATGTTGGCTGCAGCCGTAGTAGGTGCAGCCCGACGACAACCTGTTCTGCCGGAACAAGACCTTAGACCAATATCTAATCAACTTGTGGCCACTAATTTGAATCTTTCCCAGGTCGTCGGGGTGTTGGAGTCTAATAGTGCTAAACACTCTAGACTCACTGATGTTATTGAAGAGTTCGTTAAAACGATATCCAGTTCGAACGCAGAAATGTCGAGAGTGTGTAGAGCAGCATCCGTCTTGAGTGAGGCATCTTTGAAAGATGACCAGGCCGTAAAGGAGCAAACTGCTGTTCTACGCTCACTGTATCAGGCAACAATAGACACACAGTCCAGCCTTGCCTCAGCACTGAACCGCCAAGCGGAAAGTGTGGAAAGAATTGTAACAATCTTTGAAGGTCATCAGAGTTGTCAGGTAACAGGAGTCGCTGAAAGTACCCTGAATAACCAACAACCATCGGTGACAGCAGTAATTTCATCTATTCCTACTGTTTCAACCTCATCCGTTTCATCCGCCTCCCATTCATCAAGTAGTTCATCTTCATCCAAATCCTCTGTTCCAACTACCAAACCAGCTGTTCTTTTTGCCAGTCCTGTTCGTATTCCAGTCGAAGCTTCTACGTCCCATGAGGAACATCCCGACCGGCAATCACATGACTCCAGGCGTCTAGACAGATCCTATGAGTCATCATCCAGATCTAGGAATGAGGAAGCTCGGTCAAGGGAAGATGCCAACCGTCCCAGGAGTATCATCAGTCGCCCTGGTCGAGATTCTAGCCATCCAAGATACGGATTTCATCAATATTATCGTTGGCAACAGTACAGAGAGCCTTGGGTGCGCCAACCGATGCATGGGAAGAGACCACGGAGCCCCAGTCAAGACCGTCGGCGAGTGTCCAGCCATGGAGATGGAGATATCAGGCGACCTGTAAAAAGGATTGAACAGTGAATGTTATAAATATATTCTCTCACGGAACAGTATTTTTCCTAAGAGACTGGACTGTTAAATTTGCTTCATTTGTATATATTTATATGACCGTGATAGACATTGCTGAGGACAGCATACTTTTAAGAGGGGGGAAGTGTGACGATTCGTTAATCCGTCGATTGTATTTTATAATATTCGCTGTCAGTTCAGACATGTACATATAATAATTTTCGATATGACGAATGACGATTTCTGACCCTGTATTTGTTGATTTTTCTCAATGTAATGTTCGCTCAATTTATAATTCTTTATCAAAGTGGATTAAATACCTTGTTCTTGTTGTTATCCAGTAGTTGTTGTTGAATATCTGGATGTGTGGAGTGAGATTTTCACGTTTATGCACATAATTTTGTTGGCAAACTTTTCCGATGTCAGCCATGTGTACGATGATGTCAAAACGAGGCTATACTCTGAAACGCTGCATCTTATGGACGATAACGTAATTGTACTAGCGTTTCATGAATTGTAATTGTTCGAAATGATCTCTTCTCAAAGAGATTGTCTTTATTAATCGCAACCTTTGAATGATTATTTGGTGATTAGCCGTTTACGACGCTAAACTCTCCTGAGGGTCGAGAGTATCACACTGGATTCATCTCACCAGGTGGCGCTGGGATCGTCTGCCCGCGAAAGTATAAAAGGCCAAACATACTAATAATTCGGCACTTGGTAATCACCGGGTCAGCTACACAGTCTAAACAACTGTGAGAATAGCCATCAAAATCCCAGCAATTAATTGTCTGCGACAGCCAACAGGATACTACCATACCTTAGGTAACTGGATACCATTGGAATATAATAATGAGTATGAGAAGCAGATAATTTTATCGGTGCAAGGCCTACTCTTCAATGTAAACAAACCGTTGTCAAGGAAATTATGGGAACCCCGATCCCCTACGAGATATAAATACGGGTGAAAAGAATTTCAGCTGTATGCATATTTACTAGTCAAATAGAGGCTAAAATGTGTTTTGCAGTGAAATATCTTTATCTTCAAGATCAACATTGAAGTTATTCAGCTATTATCTGATGTTATACATTCAACCCCGAATTCCAGGGCCAAACCAGTAAATATATAATAACAGAGGAAACCAACAGGATTATACACAGAAGAAATACACAGACTGCATTCCGTACATTAAATAAGAGATATTATAATTTGGGAGTGATTTAGTTCTCACTCAGTGGCGTAACGTCAGAGTCATTAGAACTGCATATCACTACCCGCATTTATAAACCCGGGTATCCCCTATAATAAAAGACGGGTAATCCCAACATCAAGACGAAGTCGATTAAGTTCACAGTTACTCCCAATTACGGACACGGGAAGGGTTTAGCTGATATTCTAGACTTGTTCTAGTTTAAGGCTTTAAGCATAGCCCGTGAAAGTTAATATTGGGTTGAAACGATACCAGCATTTCACGACCCGCATTTATAAACCCGGGTATCCCCTATAATAAAAGACGGGTAACCCCAACATCAAGACGAAGTCGATTAAGTTCACAGTTACTCCCAATTACGGACACGGGAAGGGTTTAGCTGATATTCTAGACTTGTTCTAGTTTAAGGCTTTAAGCATATCCCGTGAAAGTTACATATTGGGTTGAAACAACGCCAGCATATCACAACCCGCATTTATGAACCCGGGTAACCCCAAAAATAAAAGACGGGTATCTCACAGAACAAGATTTGACGCCTGACAAGAATACAGGAGACGTTCATTTAGTAATTTGCATCAAAGCTTCATGGGAAAAGATTTAATACTCATTATAATCACACAGTATTCAGACTTATCCAGATTCTCTTCAATAAGCTATCACCCGTAAATAAATATCTGGATCTCGATGGCACATATCACCCGTAGATAAAAACCCGGGTGATCTTTCAATATCAGATCGTCACATAGATCTACGCCGGAGACTAGTGAACACAGAATCCCGGGATTGGATTATTACTCTTGGATGACAGACAGAATTATCAGCTTTAAAATACATGCTACGGTACAAAGACGGAACGAGTGTACTAAACCGAATTATACCGGAGACTGCGTTGGAGAAAAATCATAAAGAAATAACAACAAAACACGAATGTTCCCGAGAGACTTGCCTTTTATTATCATGCATCGAAGTTTGTATGATATGTACATATTAATTCAGATGGAATAAAATTTGATCTAGTTGAACATAAAACGGCATTATTCTTACCGATATTCTTGATTAAGAATACTCGGTCAACTGTATAAATTCCGGATATTCCGGTGGTGTCAGAACTGATTAAATAATAATGGCGATTGGTATAACGTATTAATCAGCCATCCTGACCGATCAGCTGCGAAACAGTATTGGAGTATTGTTGCACAGGTTGACCGTTACAATATAGCCAGCCTATAGGCCTAAATACAGACCTCGGTGAATTTTTCCAAAAAATTCACCGTTTAGTGCCGGGACACTTCCTATCATGTTTGTCTTGACGAGATTAAGAAAACAAATCAAACAACCATACCGCAAATGTATAGAAGTAGGTTTCCCAGTGGGACAAACATTGGACCTATACCCCCATAACCCGTATATGGGTCTATATGGGGCTATATACAGACCTCGAACTTTTTTCAAAAATTTCACCGTTTCGTGCCGGGACACTTCCTATCATGTTTGTCTTGACGAGACTAAGAAAACAAATCCAAACAACCATACCGCAAATGTCTAGAAGTAGGTTTCCCAGTGGGACAAACATTAGTCCTATACCCCTAGTATGGGACTATATGGGTCGGGACACTTCCTATCATGTTTGTCTTGACGAGATTAAGAAAACAAATCAAACAACCATACCGCAAATGTATAGAAGTAGGTTTCCCAGTGGGACAAACATTGGACCTATACCCCCATAACCCGTATATGGGTCTATATGGGGCTATATACAGACCTCGAACTTTTTTCAAAAATTTCAACGATTCGCTCCGCGACACTTCCTATCATGTTTGTCTTGACGAGACTAAGAAAACGAGACCCCACAACCCCACAACAAATGTCGAGAAGTAGGTTTCCCAGGATGGTCCTATACCCCCCATACCCCATATAGGCATTTTTCCGTAATTTAGGATAAAGTCCGTGTTCCGTATTTTTTCAGGAAAATTTTTACATACAACCACCCTGGAACTAGGGGGAGATAACTCTATTGATAGGCAAGCCCCGTTAAGCCCGGGGACCAATATTAGCCCTTTTGGCTAGGGTTGATAGGTGTTTTCCCCTATTTTAGGAGTAAAGTCCGTGTTCCGCTTTTTTTTTCTGGAGAAAGTTTTACATGCACCCACCCATGACTGGATGCCCCTTCACATAGGCTTCACATTGATACCTCATACAACTCCATCGGCCCATTAGGGGCTCCCCTAGATCCCAAAACGTCTATTTCCCCCTTTTCCCACAATTCCCTGTCTGCGCATGCGTAGAATGGTGACAACACTCGAGCCACTAGTCCAGTCAGATGCCCCCTCACATAGGCTTCACATTGATACCTCATACGACTCCATCGGCCCATTAGGGGCTCCCCTAGATCCCAAAACGTCTATTTCCATGCCCTTTTCCCACAATTCCCTGTCTGCGCATGCGCAGAATGGTGACAACGCCCGAGCCGCTAGTCCAGTCAGATGGCCCTTCACGAATGCTTCACATTGATACCTCATATGACCCCACTGGACCATTAGTGGCTCCCCTAGCTCCAAAACGTCTATTTTCATACCCGTTGGCCACCGCGCATGCTAAAAACCACATGATACTAAAAACCACATTTTTTGTCACATTAATTGTCAGGTTATCGTACATGCTACGGTTGTGAACTACATCAAATGTTGCCAATTGGATTCTTCCCTGCTCCTTAAATGTAAATTAGCATGTGTAAATCTAGCGACAAATGGGGTTACCCTTCCAACACCGATGAACTCGATCAGATTAAAAACTGTGCTAAGTGACTACCCTGAGGTAACGGTTTCGATATTGGGCAGTCGGGAAACCATGTTTTTATTGTCTCGCGCAATCGTTCATGTGCTATGCAAAACCCTGATATCGTTGAAGCTAAATTGGACAAAGAGTAGCCGAAAGATCGAGTTGCTGGTCCGCTCTCAACTCCTCCTTTTGAAAATATGGTTTGCTGTCCATTAGGCTTAGTCCATAAAAAGAAACCTTATACTTTTAGGGGCCTTCGAGGGCCGAGTGGTCCAAGGCGCATCGCTGGTGATCGCTAGCCTCACACCGGTGAACAGGCACGGGTTCGAGCCTCGCTGCTGCATGTGTGAAAGTTTGCCAGTTACATGCCGACGGGCCGGTGGTGTTTCTCTTCAGGTATTCTGGCTTCCTCCACCATTGAAACTGGCTGTTTCTTTCAAAGCATTCTTGCATTTCAACAAGTATGCACCCGTCACAGCTTATACATTCGTATCGGTTATCAGTTATGTGCACGATTTGGCTGCAGTAAACGACCCTGCTTATTTATCTCTTGCCAAAATCTACCTACGGGCATGTCAAAATTACACGATCAGCCGAATACTAGGCTGCCTATAACTAAGGAAATCCTTCATATTTGATGCTATACCCACATTGTATCCTTCTCATTCTTCTACGAGCAATGTTCTTGGTAGCATTTCAGGCATTCTTAAGCCTCAGTGAATTGACAGTTCGTTCAAAACAAGACAGCAATAGCAATGTTCTTCACTACGACGCTGTCTCTTTCCCCGATCAATCTGGTCCGTTACAAGGCATGAAAAGTATTATCTGCAACTTCAAACACAACACACCCCATAAAAAAGTTCATTCGTTTATATCATCGTATACTGATAATATTAGATATTGTTCAGTTCGAGTAATCCGTGCTTATTTTCGGTTACTTATTTCATATCCCCTTTTCCAATTCCCAGAAAGCGCACCCGTTACAGCTGCCGATTTTTCAGCTCATGTAAACAACGGAATGTCTTTAATCGGCATTGACCCCCTTAATCGGCCATAGTTTTCGCAATGGCGCCGCTTCATCTTTATCTTCAGCAACAGGGATCCCGAATAACATATTCAAAAATTTATAGATGGAAGTCTGCTGCTATGTTAGGATGACATATTTCACTTGGTAGCTATGCATTGTGCTGTCACGGACTGCATTGTATGGTAGCCCCAACTAATTTATTGCATACTGAGGATCTGATTTCACTAGACCCAGTTTGGCAAAGATCAGTCAGGGGCGGCCGTGCCATCTGAGTCAATATTTACTGTATAATTAACATGAAGAAGGAAAAAATTAAAATCCAAGATTTCGAATTGAAAATTCGTCAAAAATTGATCATTTTTTGGTTCCGACGTGGCTGTAACGGCATTATGGCGGCCATCTTGGATTATTTTGCGCTTCTCGCTAGACCATTGCCAACACTATTAGTGTGGGGATTTTCAGAGTCCTACCATACATCATAGCGTATATATGATGTTTTAAAAATCATTGGGGTAAAAATTGACATCTTTAGGCCCGAAATATCACCGGGCCCCTAATGGGCCACATATTGCCTCCTGGGTCTCGAAATCTGATATTGTTCTTGGTGTCTCTGGCGACACGTGTGCCAAGTTTGGTGCTTCTTTCCGCTCTGTCACGATAAAGTGAAAATCTGACCGTAAGCTAGTTATATATCTCTAATGAGAAACGAAAGATTTTGATACCTAGAGTTCTCTCCCATATTCTTGCTTTGGAAATTGTACATTTAGGACAGCGAGAGTTAACCCCCTTAGACAGTTACTTCGATAGTTGCATTCCTGTAGTGATGTATCTGACCTCCGCCAGGTGGCGTGAGAGCGGACTTCCTCGCTGATTTTTGATCGAGTCCGCCAAAATGAGATTGAGAATGAACTGCAGTTGTGATCTGAAGATAATTTTTGTGTTGAAAGACGATGCAGTAACAAGTCCGGTCGTGTTGAGAATCGTTCCTGATTGCGTTAGTCAAGGTAATCTATTGAATTATTTTGTAAATGCTGGAAATCGTTCGGTTCAATGTGGCGCATAAATTAAGATCACTTGCTCTCAGGCAATTGTTTCATCACCGCCAGACATGATATGACAATGCTACATTTATTTGTAATAACTGAACGCTTATGTAGTCAAATCACATACGAAATCAATGTTCTGTTTACGATAATGAACAGTTCTCAGCATTAAGCTTATAAATTCATAGTATTATTTGATTTGTCTTCTAAATTTCTTCTGATGTAATTCATGATCTCTAAATTGTCTGTGTTATTTGAAATGGACAGATTACATGTGCTATGAGGGTCAATCCATTTTACACCAAAATTGATATGGTTGTCATCTGGTATACTAAAGATTTAGTCAAATCTCACTGTGTACATAGTAGTATACGTCCTTAGTTAATAGTTGTGGTAAACATCTATTCGTGGGTTGTATTACAGACTGGAGTGCTTTGTACCTATAGGAGTTATTCCCCTTGAGCTGATTGCTGAAGCATCTGATTATCAGCGTGATAGGTATGTGGTTATTTATGTACACAGTGTATTATATTATGTTAATTACTGTGTAAATTATATACCGGTATGTCAAAAGCAAATAATATGTAAACCTGGAGTTCGTGTAACCATGGTAACTGTACCGGAAATTGCTGTTGGGAATTGATGAGTCTATTGTCTGGCATTAGTGGAGTAATATATTGTAATAGGCATAATACTGAAATCTCCCTAGTATAATCCGTGGCGTATCCTACTCCTCCTCCTCCTCCTCCACTTTACTCACTGCACAGCGGGTCGCATAGGTGTGGCGCGGGATAGGGCGGGGCGAGAGACCTGGGGTTTTCGCTACCTGAGATTCCATGGGCCAGACTTGCACCCTACAGTAGAATGGGTCGACTGCGCATGCGCGATGAGTAGTAGTATAGAAAGGGCACGCGATCTTCCTATCCCTATAGGTGTGGCGCGGGATAGGGTGGGCCGAGAGACCTGGGGTTTTCGCTTCCTGAGGTTCCATGGGCCAGGCTTGCACCCTACAGTAGAATGGGTCGACTGCGCATGCGCGATGAGTAGTATAGAAAGGGCACACGATCTCTCTATCCCTATAAACTAACCCATGGGGGTTCATGGGGGTGAGTGAGCCATGGGGGTGAAATCCGTGGTGTATGAGGGTCGGCTCATGTGGGTTTCAATTAAGGGTCGGCTCATGTGGGTTTCACTTCTTAATCCGTGACGTACGAGGGTCGGCTCAGATCCCCTGGGGTGGGGACATGCCCCTGAGGGCAGTGGGTGGGTTCAATGAAAGCTCGTATTATATAATCCATCGTTATTCAGTTACACAGATAATTTTCTCATTTGTGTATTTGTACAGGTACTGGCCACTGTTGCCTTTTGGTGGTTCCTTTTAGCGGTGATGCCTCTTTAGTGTTATATAAAGGACATTCTCGTCATATAAACTTTGTTATTAAACCAGACATCATCATCAGAAATTGTCAGCATTGTGCTGTGGTGGTCATTCCTGTGGAACCCTTGGCTACAGTCTCTACGATATAGGACAGTACAATTGCCCGATATCCCGACCTCATTTTTGGCTGATATATGATAGCACTGTGGCTGAATTAATTCCGCTGTATATTATGATGATGATAGCGGACAGTGTGGCTGAATTACTTCCGCTGTATCTTATGATAGATGATAGCGGACACTTTGGCTGAAATTGAATTAATTCCGTTGAAACTTATGATAGATAAAAGCAGACACCGTGGCTGAAATTTATACTCGGATATCTGCAATTAGTTTCGATGAAGTGGAAATAAAGTCTTTGCAATATAAACCAGACTGTTGGGTTAATGCATCAAGGGTACCTGCCGGTGTGAAGGCTAAGAATGTCCCGTGGTTACGAGTGTCCGGCTCCTGCATTTTAACCACCCAGCTAGGACATTTTTGTTCACATTGCAGGTAAGTGTCCGTCCTCAGTTGCAATAGAAAAGGATATACAAGTGGGCATTAATCCCCAGGACACTCTTAGCCATCACACCGGCACCGTGACCCCCGCACAAGAACCGAGTGACTTCTTGAGTATTTTCTTTTTAATGCCAATTACCCAGAGACTAATTGGAATAAACGTTCATTATCTCTTGAATTGTCATAGGGTCATTCAAATTACACTGGTAAAATCCACCAATGAAGGAGCGTTATTGGCTCTATTAGGCCATACAAATCTATTATTTTGTTACGATTCAAAGGCGCTAAAAAAAGTTCTACGACGACTCGTTTTCCCCTGTTTTGGTTTTTACTCCTGGAAGAGCCCGGGTTTAGAACAGTGGTGCATACTATTTCAACAGCTAACAGCCTTCTATAACACTTAATCCTACAATGCCGGGGTCATTTGGGCTCTGTCCTGGCCTCGGTTTAGGGGGGAGCATTTATTTCCATTGTCCATTGGAGGACTGAAGCTTTCCATTTTATATATTTGGGCCAAGCTCTACAAGAAGCTATACAAAAACACCATGATGACCGAAATGATGACGCCACAGTGACATAATCTTTTCAGAAACGTTTTTTTGTCTATTATTGGACCGATTTTCGATTTTTTTTTCTCAATATTTTATCTCAAAACTAATTAATATGATAGAGAATAATTAGTTTTGGAAAAATATTAGTTTCATACCCTTCCAGGCAAGAAATATGCAAAAAAATGGACAGAAATGAGCGAAACCTCCGTGGACACTTTTTGAATTTACTTATGATTCACTGCACTGCTGCATGCAATTAATCTTAGAATGACCCCAAAAATATTTGCGGAGGAACCAGAATGTGTTGTTCTCTTCGTTACACCCCACCACCCCTCTCCCCATGGTGGACACATTCAATGTTGGTAAGTTTCGTCTCCGTCAAGGGAGAGAGATTTGTTGAATTGTTTGCTGAAAAATAATTTGAGGCGTGATACGCGCGATGATAAAAAGCAAATAGTTTTTTTGGCCTTTAGCGGAAATTGAATTTATGAACATACAAACATACCATCTGACCAAAAGTAGTCCCCTCCCCATTTTCTGGCTCCTATCCAGAAGCGGACTGTCCAGACACGGTCCAGGAAGTCGCCGAGAAAGTCATTGATTTCAGCACTGGTTATTTTGGCTAGATTTCCGCCGAGCTCCCTGCAACACTCATCGGCTTCAAACCACGATGTTCTCGGAGCACGTATGTATGCGTAGAATTTGCCCGAGAACTGACGTGTCCATTCGATCTTGCTGCCAGTAGTACAACCCCGCTGTTCTCCACAAACTGCACATGTACAGGTAAAATACAAAGTATAAACTGCCAAGGATTACTTGTTCTTCCAAGATAACCCACGCCAGACTAGAGGACATAACTCTTTCTAAATATTATAAAAGAAATTCAAAACTCTTTCCTTCTCATTCATTTGTTTCCATATCTAGGCCATACACATCATTAATTCAAAATTTTAAACAATTCAAACATTCAGATTCGAACTGCTGTGTAGCCGTCTGGTCGCTCGGGATAGGTACTGCAACCATCACGACGCCATTGCCTCCCACAAAATTGAGAGATTCTGTAACCGGCAGTAGTACGAAGACGGGAAATTTATTAGGAAAAATTATGGTCAAAAATGATGGTGCGAAGGTGACGTCACGGATGACGTCACTTCCAGTCAATTGACATTCGGGTCACGTCCGGGTCAAAGGTCACATCCGGGTCACTTCCGGTGACGTGACGGTCCAGAAAGAGTTATCTGCCCCTACATAAGACCCCAGTGATTCCCAAAGTTAATCTCCGGTGAATGCATGTATGGGATAGGGGTGGTCATTTTTTTTATTTTTTTTTTTTCTTGTGGTTTTTACTATGGGTTGTGGCACCTTGCTTTCTTGACACGATGACAGGGCTCTTAAGGCCAGGGGCTGAATTTCGCTGAAAAGTTCAGGCAGGTCTGGGTGGACATTCTAGCACACTGGACAATGTTAGTCCCAATGGCGAACCCACTCATGGACATTTGCTGTATCGGGTGTGGTCCTTTCTTTTCTTCATCTCGAGCTGTAGAACACGACGGGAGGGGTCTCCAGGCCATGCGTTGAAAAGTGCTGATGACGCATGCACAGTAGGCAGGCAGATCGAGGTGGACGTTTTGGGGTCTAGGTGGACCATAGAAATGTCATAGAAATGAGAATGTTGTTGTTGTTATTGTTATTAAGATAGTGTAGTCGCTCAATGTCGGGAAAGTCAAAGTCAGGGGAAGTAATCCAGTTTAGTAGTACAGAAAGCAAAAACTGTCAGGGTTAGCTTTAGGGGGAGTTTTCTGGGAAAACCCCTGTTCTATTTATAGATCAATCGGGATTAGCAGAGAAAGGGGAGTTTCGGAGGGAGTGCAATGGAGTGCGTTTGGAGGAGATAAGGGCCATTTTCCAACCGGGTATCCGATAGAGTTACCATTATGCGTGTGTGTGTGGACGACGACGACGAGGAGGAGGAGAAGGAGGAGGAGGAGTGAGTGTGGTGCTGTTAGTGGTGGTGGGGGTAGTGGTGGTGGTGGTGGTAGTGGTAGTGGTGATGGTGTGTGGTGGTCGTAGTAGTGGTTAGTGGTGTGTGGTGGTGGTGGTGGTTTTGTGTGGTGGTGGTGGTAGTAGTAGTGGTGGCCATGATGTGGACTTATTAGAGAACAACAACAACAATGAGGATGACAGGTCAATCCTTTACTTATGTTCAGCCGACTGAGCTTTCCTGCATATCATATCCACGCTGAGGAGCCGCGTTGGGTATGTTTACAATTCTCGTGGGGTCTTGTCCTATCAGACGCCATCTCAGAAAGCTCAATTTTCGACCATGTGCGCTCTGATCCGTTTGACCTAAGCGTCTTCGGACAGCCCAGGATACTGGATTCTCCTATTTCTCTCATTGGTAGGCAGGGAAGGAAGATGGAAGGGCTCCTCGACACTGCGATCAATCTCCATCGGCCATTCAATTCGGGGCGGAGGAAGGGAGATGGAAGGGCTCATCGGCACTTGGATGATCTCCATCGGCTCTTCAATTCTGGGCGTCGGATCGACCTCCATGGATTCTTCAATTCGGGGATGCATTTCCATGGAAACTGAAATATCCGGTCTCGAGAGTGGCGAGCGTGATCCGTGTATGACACTTTGGTGACGTCTCAATTGACTGGGATGATTAAAGACTATATCACACTCTGCACATGTATGCGTGGGTACTTCATGGCGT
>JAVTVY010034928.1:0-14808 GCA_036873755.1 Hanleya hanleyi | reverse complement strand
TCCCCTTGAAGATCTTCCAGTTCATAGACTCGCTGCTGTCGGGGTAGGCGCCGCTTAATCAGGAAGTGCTCATCGCTCCAGTTGGGCAAGTAACTTTTCTCGAACTTGCCCTTGACTTTACTGATCCGTACAGGGTCCCCGACCTTGAACATCTCCTTCGGTGCTCGTTGCGATTGTATGGGTACAAGACACGCCGGACTTGGGCTTCATTGCGTTGGGTCATGGTAATGGGGGCTCTCTGTATACTCCGTTGATAGGCTCGATTGTAACCACTCACAAGTTTCGGGAGAACATCGATGTACCGTCTTGTATTCTTATAGGTGAAATATTTATACATACGACCTTTGAATGTCCTGTTGAACCTTTCCACCACGGACGCCTTGGTCTCGTTGTACGTATGGAAGAAGAAGACCTTCTGGGCTTTCAGAAACTGTTGGAACGGTCTGTTGAGGAATTCCGTGCCTTCGTCGGTTTGCAAATACATGGGTTTGCGCCCGGTCTTGAAGATGTTCTTGAACGCCGCTATGAGATTCGCCCCCGTTTTCGTCCGGATGGGTACCACCCACGCATACTTGGATAGGATATCGATGCACGTCAAGATATACTGATTCCCATCGTTGTGTTTGGCAAAGGCGCTCATATCGACCAAATCCGCTTGCCACTGGGCATCTATGCCTCCCACGATGACCCGGTTCCGTAGAAAATGGCGACGGACAGCTCGATGTAAGGTATAGGTGTCTTGTTTTCTTAACCAATCTCGGACTTGGGCACGTTGTATTCCCTGGGGTTTGGCCGCTCGATAGAGAGCCGACAATGCACTATACGCAGCCGGACTGTCGGGACTGTAGTATAAGTTATCCAACACCTTCTCCCAGCGCTTCATGGTGACAAATGATGATGGACCCTGGCTCTATCGTTTATTTATAACGGTATATCTTGGGCCGGAGTTTCTTTCTGATTTTCTTCGTTGGCTTCCACAGTGTCCATGGTAAATGACCAGTCCAACTCGTCTGATGACCGCTTGATAAGCACTTGATCCACATCTACCACGGCATCTTCCAATGCAGACCATAGATCAGGGTGAAGGGTAAAATGCACTGTACCCCCATCTAGCCGAGCCAATTGAGCAAAGAAAGGGCCGCGTCGGATGTACACATCGTGACACAAGTGGATGAGGTCGCCGTCCAGTTCACCAGACAACACCCGTTTGAATTTGGTCCAGCCCTCCCGGGACAGACGAATGTGAGCCGGGCACGGTTGTGTAGGGTCCGCATCACAGATGTCTCCCACCTCCTCCATGATATCGACCTTATCCGCATACACGTGCAGGAAAACCTCGGGGGTCAAGCTGAGATACGCCCGTACTGCCTCCGTCATGGTCAGTACGTGAATGGTACCAGATTTGACTGTCTCTCGTATTTATAGGGAGAACCCCGTGAGATGAAAGGATCGGGTGGTCATGTCACTGGGCTGACTGAGTCTAGCCGGGTAATCAATGGCATCGTCGTCTGGTTCATGGCTAGACATTTGTTCATTGGGTTCTGCCGCCGCTTCTCTCAGGGCACGAGCCCACTCCAACTCGTCTGATGACCGCTCGTCCGGTGTAAACAGCTGGTTCACGATAGGCACCACTTTCTCGAAGGCTGTCCACAGATCGGGGTCTAGGGTGAAGCCTCGCGTAGGGTCTTGGTAGCGGCCCAGGCGTGGGAAGAAGGGTACACGGTGTACGTAGATGGCATTGTCTATATGGATGAGGTGTCCGTCGAGCTCGCCGCTCAACACCCGTTTAAATTTGGTCCAGCCGACACGATGTAGTGTAACCGTATTCGATACGGTCTCAGCTCGCGACCAGCAAACATCTCCACGGTCTTCCACGAGGGTGACTTTATCTTCATAGACGTGTAACCCCACCTGGGGTGTAAGGGGCAGGATGGCTCGTAGGACTGGTGACATGGTTGACCCAATGACGAAGGATGAATGACACACACGCAGACTGTCTCTCGTATTTATGGTGAGGTCCCACTGTCAATGCCGCAGCGCCAGGGTCAATAGGGCACAGACCATGACTAGGCCAACCAGCCGTCGCTGGTTCCGGCGTGAGCGCTCGTGGTCCATAGCCCGGGCATCAAGGATGGCTGTCATAGTCCAGTACTGGTGAGTGATGCCACATCTCTCCATCGAGTGCACTCTGTCGAGGACCGCTTCTGTGAACTCTTTCAGGATCTGGCGTCGCCCCTCGTTGTCGTCGCCATCTGCAAACATGGACCGAATCACTGCTCGGTAACCCGTGAATGAATTAACCACGGTCGCATGCTGTAAAATCCGAGACGCATGGGTCTCCGTCATTCCGCAGGAATGGAGGTGTAGGACGCAGAGCGACCTGTTATATACGCCTATACGTAGCTCTACAGCGTAATAAGTACTATTCTGATGGGTTAGTCCAAGGCAACAACAACAAACAGGTCAATCCTTTGATTATAGCAATAACCCAGGCACTTCCGGCGATGATCCCGCGCGCGCAGCGCTGCGGGCCGGGGGAAACCCCCCCAGGCAGGGTGTACATTCCGTGGGACTACTTTCTCTCCGCGGAAGCTTTCTTCCGCGACCGCATCACCGCCAGACCGCATCATCGCGGAAGAATACATGCTCAGGGGCCCTTTGCCGGAACTATAGTGACCCAGAGTTACCTCCCCCCTAGATTGGAACTCTTCTGTGTTGGAGGTGGGAAAGGTCAGTCACGTGACGTCATCTCATTTGCATAAATGCGACAGAATTTACGCTTTATATACTACTACCGTGCCCAAAGCCTGAACTCTGTATGGGTCGTACACAGAGCTCGCCGACGACGCTACTTTGGGTAGGTAACTACGATTTTCTCTTCCAGGTATGACACTAATTGCCTGCACATCTGCATGGTTTTGCGCTTCCCTTGTCAGAAGTTCTAGAGGTCTCGGGGCTCAATGCGGCTTTAGAAGTGACATGGATACCATATCAAAAATATAGGAAAATATAGGAACACCAGGATACCTGCTACGCTCATCCTCTTTTCTCATGACCTGCTGACCAATTTAATTATTCAGGATTAGATGCAGAAATCGAAGAGCTGCGATATGATAACCCTGGAACTCTGTGCGCATGTAAGTAATGGCAAAGATTTAAAATGTTCCTCGAACGCAGGATCTGGATAGACCATCGGTTTTCCAAGGCTCGACGCTAAAACGATGGTTGCTAATGACGGACCGTGTGCGATGATTCGTGGCATAATTATTTTACCAACAAACCGACAGGCACGCGACGTACAGGCAATTACTAGTATTTTCTAGATGTACTGCGTGGACCTTGAAAGTATACCATTCATCCCATTTCGAGAAACGAAACGATCTTTCACGGCCAAGTAAGATATCATTGAGCATGTACCAAAAGCCGACCATATCCCAATCACGCAGAGTAAGATATCATTGAGCATGTACCAAAAGCCGACCATATCCCAATCACGCAGAGTAAGATATCATTGAGCATGTACCAAAAGCCGACCATATCCCAATCACGCAGAGTAAGATATCATTGAGCATGTACCAAAAGCCGACCATATCCCAATCACGCAGAGTAAGATATCATTGAGCATGTACCAAATGCCGACCATATCCCAATCACGCAGAGTAAGATATCATTGAGCATGTACCAAAAGCCGACCATATCCCAACCACGCAGAGTAAGATATCATTGAGCATGTACCAAAAGCCGACCATATCCCAATCACGCAGAGTAAGATATCATTGAGCATGTACCAAAAGCCGACCATATCCCAATCACGCAGAGTAAATGCGTCAGTTGGGACATTCAGAATTTAGCTGTCACCAATAAAAGAATTTGTGCGTCAATAATTGAAAGACCTCTCGATTTCGCATCGAGATGACCAGTGCTACATTCTTTGTCACAAAGAACATATCCAGTGAATCACTCGTCAGATTCTATCATTTCCTTTGTCACTTGTCATTACTTGTGAAAATTTAAGGTGAGTGAATAGAATTTAACGTCGCTTTCAACAATATTTCAGCTATATCTCGACGAATCAACTAAGCGCCACCCAGCCAAGTTGTGTTCCTGCTACTTCAAAGAAAGAATCTTTGAAGCAGCATGGAACCAGACACCCTCCATCCACCCTATAAAACACTGAGGACAGCACACAAGACACAGACAGGACGCTTACATGGTGCAGTAAAGTGATATTACAGTGCTAGACATCACATTATCAAGTTTCTGTTGCTTCTCAGCAAAATGCATTGAAGCAACAGGAACCCGTCCCCACCGGACACCCACCAACCACCCGCGTACCATCAGTCCAATTTACAGTCTCAAATTGGAGCGATATGCAAGAGGTGGGAAATATACTACTACAAACACACTTGTACTTGAACCGTCCCAACTATTTTCACATTCCAGTGCCAGTTTTCTCCATGAATCAGTTGAATAACTTTCAGAAAGTAGTCCGCGGCCTCCTATTCAATCAGAGTTTCGGCCCTATCATCATGACTATTCCCATTTTCCATTAAATAAGTGAAGACTATGGTATGTTTGGCCATTCCTGCCACAATTCGTCAATTTGATACCACGGTATAAAATATTTACAGGATGCCTGTAAATAATATGTACTGACTACCGAGGAAGAGGGTGGACAGCGTGAATCAGATATATTATTGATGATTTCCCCGATTATACAAAGGAACTTCGAATGTGTCCAAAATGCCATAAAAGGGCAAACAGGGCAAACAGGTCACAGATGTGAATTATTCTCCTTCCTGGGCTACTTAGAATCGTTCACCTGATTCCGGTTAGATATATTTGAACTAGGATTTCATTTTAATTGCCTTTCGTGTGTGTGTGTGTGTGTGTGTGTGTGTGTGTGTGTGTGTGTGTGTGTGTGTGTGTGTGTGTGTGTGAGAGAGAGAGAGAGAGAGAGAGAGAGAGAGAGAGAGAGAGAGAGAGAAAAAAGAAGATGAGAGAGATAGTGAATCTTAACCTGCTTTTGCTATGCCATTATCTCCCTTTAGGAGTTACCTTACAAAGTTGAAAACCAAAAGTTGTCTCCCCTTAGGGAGCTCTCTCAGCTCAGCCAGGCTACTTAAGCCCAGTACAAACCATACTCTTCCTCTTTCTCCTTTGTACCACATTAAAGTGTGGTGCTATCAGGAAGTGTCCTTACAGTCTGGTTTGGTTGTTGTTGTTGACTGCGGTTATACATTGCTAAACTTGTTCTTTCTATTGCTACTGTTCTTGGACAATCATGTCTGAGATTTCTATTCCAGTTGTTTCTAAATCTTGTCGCTCGTGTGGACAGTTTTGGACTCGCTTAGATGCTCACACGATTTGCTTTGCGTGTAAAGGTCATTTGTGTTATAGACAAGCCACGTGTTCTGAGTGTCAATCTTGGGATTCTTTAACCTGGAGGAACTATGCCCAGGCGCGTCGGGATTATTTATTGCGTGCAACTGAAGACCCGGCATTATCGGAAGACGATAGACGCCAGAATGAGATTGCGTTGGTGGGGGATCTGAAATTTAATGAGGACCTCGTGGGTTCAAATTTGGATTTGTCACATAGAATTAAAAGTCCGGCTTTATCATCGGTGTCTGTTAATATCCCTCCTAGTGGGACCGTTGCATGTGGAGATAGTGATCATGTTCTAGACAGTCTGGCTTCCACTGGTAAAGCTTTGTCTGGGGTTTCTGTGAAACCAGTTTCTTTGTTCGGGACAACAAAGGCCTCTAGCCCCCAGGTCGGGTTCTATTGTTACCAACGAACAAAAGATTTCTGTATCACCGCGTGTCATCTATCCTAAGCCTTTGTCAGTTGGTCTATCTTTGGCCGGTTCTTTCAAAGAGAAAAAACATCATCGATTGTCGACTTCACCTTTACGGTTTAAATCTCGTTCTTCTTCTGTTGTTTTATCTAAAGCAGACCTTCGCTCTATGGAGGGTCGTTCGGACTCTACTTTGAATTATCAAATTGCGGATTTTCAGCCTCCGGTTTCTACGTTTGTTGATCCGTCACTTCGTCGTTCCCGTGCTTCCAAACGACGCTCTTGTACATCGCAACGCCGTTCACGTTCTCGTTCGCCTGTACCTCGTTTTGTTTCTCCGCCTCGACGTTCTGTTACGCCGTCTCGTCGTTTTCATACGCCTGTACGCCGTTCTCATTCACCTGTTCGTCGTTCTCGTTCTCCTGTTCGTAGAGTTCGTACACCGAATCGTCCTAGTACTTCTTTACGGCTTTCCCGTTCACCGGTTCGCCGTTCTCGTACTCCTGTTCGACGTTCCCGTACGCCTCCATGCCGTTTGCCACGTCGTTCTTCCTCACCTCCCCGTCGGGGTCGTCAAGATCGTCAACCGCAGACTCCGTTTCTCGATCAATCTTTTGATCGGTTATTGTCTACCTCTCGCCGTCGACACGTCGTTTATTCTCCCGTAGCGGTTTCGACGTCTTCATCGGATAGTCAAGATGATTCTTCTTCTGAGGATAGTTCGAAGGATTCGTCTCAGATGCCTTTTGCTGATAAAATGGCAGCGCTTTTGGCTCTCGTTCCGGACATGCCCGTTTCTTCTAATGCTCTCTTCATCTGCTCGGGTTAAATGTCCGACAGCGGCTTCTTCTGCGTTCACGTCTACTAAGACCCCTCTCTCGTGTGCCCCGTCTCCAGCTTGGGAGTTTAATTGTGTTGCGTTTGATCGTCAATTGGAGGAGAACAACAAGTTTAAGAAGCCCTCGTTTTCATTTTACGAACTTCATGATAACGTTCTTCCCGACAAACCGCCCAAACGTGATCGTGATTTGAGTCAGGTTTCGAAATCATCAAAATCATCTTCGGTTTCGGTTCCTATCAAGGTTGTTGATAATGTTATGGAGATGTTGCTGGCAATGCAACGTATTACATCCTTCGCGGATTGGTTTCTGTTGGCTACTTCCCGACTTACCTTGGATCCGGCGTTACGTCTGACCGATGGTTCGGCTTCTTTGTCTTCTGGTCGTCTTGCCTACTTGCGAGCTTTCATTGACACACTCAATATAGCTAACCGTCAGTCAAGCCTGACGTTCCATACTTTGTGAAGGATCAACTGTTACAACAGCCGTTATCCTCTAAGTTTGTTTTCAACAATGCTATCGAATCCGTCATGCCCAGTGTGCGTGAGGAACGGACTTCTCGTTTGATTGCTGCTGCGACTCGGCGTCCTGCTGTTTCCGGGGGTCGGAAACCTAACCGGAATCGTGTTTCCAAGCCTACTCAAAGTGTGGGGTTCCCACAGGGTAATTTTCGTGGCTTCGACAAGCCCCCTCAAGCCCGTGGCCGTCGTTCCACCCGTGGAAAATTTTCCAAACGTAGGGGTGCTTCAAACAAATGACTATCCGGTTCCAGTTTCCCATCATACCAGAGATTTTCAGTTGCCCGCCTTCCGCCCTTTCTATCATCATGTCGTCGGCGGCCGTTTACAACATTTCTGGGAGAATTGGCAGCTAATAACAGACGACGACTGGATTATCAAGACATTGAAGGATGGTTTCCTCTTCAACTTTCAGTCCCAGCCCAGACTCGTATCTCGGCCTCGTCCTTCTCTACTGTCAGTTCCCGCAGGACACGTGCAGACGCTTCTGTCCTCTGTCGCCACGCTCATCGGAAAAGGTGCCGTCAGAGAGCTGCCTCTTGCCGAGGACAGCGTCGGTTATTACAGCCATGTCTTCCTGGTTCCGAAGAAAGATTCGGACCAGATGAGGATGGTTATCGACCTCAAAAGATTAAACAAGTTTCATCTCATCGTACCGCCTCATTTCAAGATGACGTCAGTTTCATCGATTCGGACCCGCGTACATCACCGGGATTGGTTGGCCTCAATCGATTTACAGGACGCATATCTCCATATTCCTATTCATCCTCGTCATCGGCGTTTTCTTCGTTTCACCATCAACAATCGTCGGTTCGAGTGGCAAGCCCTCCCATTCGGAGTCAACATCGCTCCATGGCTTTTCACCCGTATCACTTCACCAGTCATGACGTTTCTCCATCTACGGGGCATTCACATCGAGGTTTATATAGACGACATCCTCTTGTGGGCTGCGGACAAGTCCCTTCTCAACGCGCAGGTCCGTTTCACTCTGCTCGTTCTACGTCATCTCGGGTTTATTCCTCACCCTCAGAAGTCAGAGTTGGTTCCAGCGCAAATTCGCCGTTACATCGGGGCTGTGTTCAATACTCGTCAACAACTGGTGCGCCCCCCAGAGGACCGGTGGACCAAAATTCAGGTGTTGATACTAAGGTTTTTGTCATCAACTTATCAGACACGTCAGCAGTGGCAAAGCCTTCTGGGTTTACTCACTTCCACGCAGGGCCTTACCCATTACGGTCGCCTCCGGGTCCGGCCGCTGCAGTATCATCTGTTTCCTTATCTACAGACGTCATCCCTCAACCCTGCTGTTCCGGTATTGACGTCTCTACATCCACATCTGATCTGGTGGCAGTCCCGCCACAACGTCATGCGGGGAGTTCCATTCCGATTTCCTCCTCCGGATCACCATCTCTACACTGATGCTTCCGAGACCGGTTGGGGAGCCCATCTGGACGGTCTGGAGGTGTCCGGCAGATGGTCGAGTTTGGATGCCAGACTTCACATCAACCTTCTGGAGATGAAGGCAGTCATCCTAGCAGTTCAGCATTGGAGTTGGCGTCTCATGAATTCGTCCCTTCTCATCGCTACGGACAACTCTACGGTCATTGCTCACATCAACAAGATGGGTACCACCCGATCTTTCTCAACGTTTCGTCTGGTGTGGGATCTTTACGACTGGGCTCTCATTCATCACTGTCATCTTAATGCTCGCCATGTCCCGGGTCAGCTCAATGTCTTAATGTCTCGTCCCGACACCGTCCTTCAGACCGAATGGCAACTTCATCTGGACGTTTTCCGTCAGATCTGCAGCGTCTGGGAGACCCCCTTGATCGACCTGTTTGCAACGAGGAACAATGCGCAACTTGCCCTCTTCGTCAGTCCGATTCTGGACCCTCAAGCCTTCGCCATCGACGCTCTTGCAATCAACTGGGACAACTTCCTGGCTTATGCCTACCCACCCATGGCCCTGATTCAGGAAGTGCTTCTAAAGATTTCTCAACACGACTGCGTCGCGCTACTCGTGGTTCCGTGGTGGCCTCATCGTCAGTGGTTTCCGGTTCTGGTTCCACTTCTCACTGCTCCGCCACGACGTCTTCCAGTTTGGCCCAGCCTGTTGCGTCAACCTCACGGGATATTTCATCACAACCCGCGGTGGCTCAATTTACACGTCTGCAGACTATCCAGAGTGCACTCACAGTCCAAGGATTTTCAGCAGAAGTTGCACAGACGATGGTTTCAGCCAATCGATCTTCCACATCGCAGCTCTATCAAGCGAAATGGGCCTATTTCGTCTCCTGGTGCCGAGAACGTGATGCCGATCCCGACTCTGCCTCTATTTCCTTAGTAGCTGACTTCCTCCTTCACCTTCATCGTGATAAGAAGTTTCAAATCAGCACCATTGAGGGTTATCGGTCTGCTTTGGCCAGGGTTTTACGTCTTTCTGCCGGCATCGACATTAGTCTAAACGACAATATCTCTGCTCTCCTACGGGCTTTCGCCTTACAGTCTCGCCGTACTCGCCAGCTGTTACCGAAGTGGGATATTGGTGTGGTTCTTTGTGCCCTGATTCGTCCGCCTTTCGAACCATTACAATCCGCCTCTCTTAAAGCTGTTTCCTACAAAACTGCTTTTCTGGCGACTTTTGCTTTGGCATCTAGAGTTTCTGAACTCCACGCTTTGGAAAGATCATCTCTGACCTGGACGGCGGATTGGTCTCGCATTTCCTTTCGTCCCGTTCCTTAGTTCATCGCCAAGAATGAGGCTGTGCGCCAAGGTCCGTGTGCTCAACGTTTGTACTCCATCCCTGCATTGTCAGACTTTGTTCGTGGCCTTGAGGACGACTTACTGTTATGCCCTGTACGAGCCATACGTCACTATCTTACTCGTACCGATCCTGATCGGGGCTCTCGTCGTTTATTATTCCTGTCTCTTCAGCCTTCCGCAGTGCGTGACATTACCAAGAATACTATTGCTTCTTGGTTAAAGAAGACCATTAAGTGGTCATATCAACTTGCCATTGACACTCCCCCACTTTTGTCCTCTGCTTCTTCCCATGAAATTCGCGCCATCGCTACATCATGGCCTTTATGGAAGAACTTATCCCTCCATGACATAGTCCAGTCTTGTGCATGGACGGCAAATTCTACGTTCACCAATTTCTATCTGAGAGATATGTCAGTACAATCAGATAGGGTGACCACGCTTGGGCCGCTGGTGGCTGCCCAGCACGTGGTCCAGTAAACTTTAAAAAAAAAAAAAAGATGGGGGGGGCATTTTTCACAGCGCAGCAAGTCAATCAATCAGCCAGCTTGCTGCATCATCATCATCATCATCATCTCTCAGTATATCATATGTCCACCATATTACATGATCACCTAAGGGAAGCAATAGGTCAGCCTGCCAGCCGCCAACTCACAAGTCATCGTTCAAGGCCTGACACAAGGGTGAGTTTTGGTTTTTCTTTTTTTAGGTATACTTTGTGTCACTTTCAGGTTTAAAGTACAGAGAGTTTGGTGCATAAGAGCAACTATGACCCTTCTTACTAGATCATCTCTAGAGAGACAACTGCTGTCGACTCACAAGTCATCTTACAAGAACTGACACATACGTGAGTACTACTTTCAGGTTTGCCACTGTCAGCAACAGGGACTAAAGTACAGAGAGTTGACGTAAGACGGTTGATGGATCATCTCAAGAGAGACAGCTGCTGTCAACTCACAAGTCATCTTACAAGAACTGACACATACGTGAGTACTACTTTCAGGTTTGCCACTGTCAGCAACAGGGACTAAAGTACAGAGAGTTGACGTAAGACGCTTGATGGATCATCTCAAGAGAGACAGCTGCTGTCAACTCACAAGTCATCTTACAAGAACTGACACATACGTGAGTACTACTTTCAGGTTTGCCACTGTCAGCAACAGGGACTAAAGTACAGAGAGTTGACGTAAGACGGTTGGTAGATCATCTCTAGACAGACAGCTGCTGTCAACTCACAAGTCATCTTACAAGAACTGACACATACGTGAGTACTACTTTCAGGTTTGCCACTGTCAGCAACAGGGACTAAAGTACAGAGAGTTGACGTTAGACGGCTTGTGGACTAAAGAGTGGTATAAGATGGGCACCTTGTATGCTATGATGGCGGTATTGACCACATCTCGTTCATACACTGATTACCACTCGAATACTCACAGCGCCTGGGCCCGAGTTCCTTCGTGGGGGTAAAATTGTGCACCACATCCACGATCACGGCTACATGGATGAGTACAGGCAACTTTACAATGTGATTACTCCATGACTACCCACAGCGTCACCGACCAGGGTCCCTCTTGTCGAGTACTAGTATGCCATGTCCGTGATCATCTCAGCGGTTACTCAGCCTGCTATGGGAACTACAACAAGGCCGAGGTACCCACCTCCATATGTTGGTAGTGAGGCATAGCAAAAGCAAGTTAAGATTTGGGACACAAATATTAAACATTTATAAATAATGTTAGTATTTGTTACCAAATCAAACCTGCTTTTGCTTTGATTGCCCTCCCATCCTGCCCCTCACTCCACGGCCTTGCACACCACACGTCTCGGGCTATAACAGGAGAAAGAGGAAGAGAGGTACGCAACGCTGTACCAAACTATCTTAAGTTCACAGAATCTCCTTGCATTTCATATAAGTACACTAAATCTATAGCCACCAAAATATTCAATTACTCCAATGCTGTCCAGGAGTTTGACTGGAACTTATACACGTCAGGAGGCTATAGTTGTGATTGTGAATCGTCGAACTTTATCTATACACCATGCAAACATATTGTGACTGGTGACCTTGATGTGGTGAGTGATAAGGATCTGAAATTACTCCTGATGAAAGGACCTAAATATAGAGAGCCAAGAAGAATAAATCTGAAGGCCGACCAGAAGATAGTCCTGTCTGCATTAGAACAGTACGTTATTGATTGGTCTAAGCGAGAAAAAGTTGAACCTACAGTACTCGCTGATTGGCTGGACCTCACCAAGAGCAAGGTCGTTGAAACAATCCGCCATATTGACAGAAGTACTCTTCCCCAAGCAAAACAAGTTCTGAGAAACCTCAATTCGCAAGAAGTTCTAGCAAATCTCCAGAGTAAATTCGTCATAGTCCCAGCAGACAAAGCTCCGAATAATATAATATTCATATGTAAATATTACTATTACCAGGTGCTGGTTAAAGAATTGAGTGTAGACATATCTTCATCAAATACGTCTACTTACTCCCAAACTGCATTTACTCTGGAAGATTTATTTAACAATCACAAAAAGTTTCTCAGGGAAAGAGGTATTTGTCTTCCAACCAATCATAACGACATACCAAAAATATACTGGACTCCCAAAATGCATAAATCACCATACAAAGCTAGATTCATAGCTGGTTCTAGAAGCTGCACCACCAAGCTTCTTTCAACCCTATTGACGAGGGCCCTTCAGGAGGTAAAAGCATTTTGGGAAAGGTATTGCGCCACTATTTCTAAGAACTCTGGCGTTGAATGTATGTGGATATTGAAAAACTCAAAATGTCTTACGGAAGAACTTGATGCTAAAGGTCACATACCGTACAGACATGTATCCACATGGGATTTCTCGACTCTCTATACTACAATCCCTCATCAGGACCTTATTGACCGTCTAAGTTCATTAATAATATCTGTGTTCAAGAAAACTGATCGTAGATATATTAATGTCGGAAGCCATAAAGCATTCTTTAGCTCGACTACATACAAGAGATATCATTCATGGGATGTTTCTTTGTTTATAGAGTTGCTTGAATTTCTCATTAAAAATATCTATGTGAAATTTGGCAACACAATATATCAGCAGCATATAGGTATTCCAATGGGTACTAATTGTGCACCCCTGTTGGCTGACCTGTATCTGTTCTCTTATGAATATGACTATATGCAGGCGCTTTCAAAAACCGATCCATTCAAAGCCCGTTCCTTCTCATTCACCAAACGCTATATAGACGATCTTCTCGCTGTGGATAATCGCTATATAAATGACGCAGTGAAGGATATATATCCACCTTCACTGGATTTGAAGGAAACTACAGATAGCCCTACAGGCACATCTTATTTAGATCTCTATCTCTATAAAAATGAAGCGGGCATTCTCTCTCGTCGACTTTATGACAAAAGAGATGATTACAATTTCGACATCGTAAACTATCCCTTTCTGGATAGTAATATTCCAGTGGGACCTGCATATGGCGTATACATATCTCGCTTAGTAGCATTTGCTAGATCCTGTATTAAATGTGATGATTTTAATCAACGTCACAAAACATTGTTGCAGAAACTTATTAAACAGGGCTATTCCACCAAGCGCCTCCACTCAAAGTTTCTCAAATTTGGCGATACATATCGCATGCTGATAGCAAAATACGAACGTAGCGTGCAAGATCTATGGCGCTACGTTTCGTAACTTGTGCCTAATTCCGCTTAACCCGGGGCTGGGGCCGTATGAACCCATGTACTTCAAGATCCTCATGGTACTCATATGAACAGTCACAATCAAAGCGTGGCTGAGATACATCATTCTTTAGATGACGACTTTACAACGAATATTATGGATTAAGAATACTGATCAGCGATACGGATTTGATATTTTTGGAACATCATGATGTCTTGCCGGCATCATTGAAAACTGTTGACCGCTTCTCTCTTGCAGGAAACAAGCCTATGTTTGTGTATACTATGATTGTCTTTTTTGAATTTGGTGCTAATACTGTTATGTGGAAAATGGAATAGGTCTTTGGATTATGGACGCGGATATTCTCTAATGGACGACGGCTGGATTATGAATGACGGACTAGACGTTTGTAATTGTACTGGGCTTAAGTAGCCTGGCTGAGCTGAGAGAGCTCCCTAAGGGGAGACAACTTTTGGTTTTCAACTTTGTAAGGTAACTCCTAAAGGGAGATAATGGCATAGCAAAAGCAGGTTTGATTTGGTAACAAATACTAACATTATTTATAAATGTTTAATATTGCACTGCTAAACCGGTTTCGTCCATTTTATGGACTTTTCAATAGCAATAATATATTGATTCATATGTAAGGCTATGTATACACATAGTTGCCTTGCAGTTGAACATGTTAAAACGCATTTTTATATACAAATTGGACAATGGAGACATACATATTTACAATATAATGGAGTAGACAAATGGTAAAACAGTTTGTTATAATCCGACAATGATATCCAATTGTGCGAACTGAATTCGTTTATATTTAAAGCAACAAACTGGTCATCCATAAAACTGTAATAAGACCACAATATCCTAATGTACAAACTGTGTCCGAGCACGTTATAGTCAAACATCAGAAGCACCAACTGGAAAAAAAATAACAACAAATATACCTCACTTTATCTATGTATTCAGTGTAATGTAGTCGGGGAAATACAACGGGAAGAAGTATGATATTACTTTCAGTATGAAATCCTGGGACAGAACAGGCCTAAATGGAAGATACTGCCTTCAGCTTTTCCAGATATTCCGTCCCAGGATTTCACAGTGTGTGAGCCTGTCCGCCTGTGATATATTTATGACGATGAAACTGTACGTCTTGCTGACGCAATCGTTGATGACACACAAAAACAATTGTCATCTTGGCAAC
>JAVTVY010034927.1:0-137860 GCA_036873755.1 Hanleya hanleyi | reverse complement strand
CCATCACTCACTATCCATACCATCACTACTATCCATACCATCACTACCATCCATACCATCACTACCATTCCTATCATCCATACCATTCATACCATCACTACCATCCATACCATCACTACCATCCATACCATCACTACCATCCATACCATCACTACCATTCCTACCATCACTACTATCCATGCCATCACTACCATCCATACCATCACTACCATCTATACCATCACTACCATCCATACCATCACTACCATCACTACCATCCATGCCATCACTACCATCCATACCATCACTACCATCTATACCATCACTACCATCCATACCATCACTACCATCCATACCATCACTACCATCCATACCATCACTACCATCCATACCATTCCTACCATCACTACCATCCATACCATCACTACTATCCATACCATCACTACCATCCATACCATCACTACCATCCATACCATCACTACCATCAATACCATCCATACCATCACTACCATCAATACCATCCATACCATCCATACCATCACTACCATCCATTCCATCACTACCATCCATACCATGATGGTGATGGTAGTAATCCCACTTGGGACTGGACTATCCAGCAGTAATCCCACAGAGGACTATCCATCAGTAATAACATGGGACTGGTCCACCCAGCAGTAATCTCACACTGGAATGCCGTACCAGTAATCCGACTGCACTGACCTATCCATCCTACATGGGATTAACTTTTGCCAGTAATCCCACATGGGACTGATGTTATTGTCTGTACCAGATAATCTATTCCAGACATTATTGTCTGTACCGCATCACTTATTCCAGACCTTATTGTTTGCTCTACATGTATGCTTTCAATACTGCTGCACCTTTGGCGGATGACCCCGCAAGGCGAGATGTTGGGGTTCTCAGAACGCTTGTTGTATTTCAAAATAAGATTTTCTTTTCACAAAAATGAAAATTTGCTTCAGGGAAAAGTAATTCTGTTTTGCTGAACATGATGATAGCATTCCCAGTGTTGTAACTTACATCTCTTGTGAGCCAAATGGCCATTTTTTTAAATATATGAAATTCTCACGACTTGAGTCCAATATCTACATTCCCCAGGCCACATCTGAGGATTTTGCTTCATCATGTAGGTTTGTGATATTGTTTATCATTGGATGGCACTATAGACAGTAAATGTTTTTAGCACAATTTATTGGCATTTAATCTGTTTATGAAGTTTATTATTGTCAGACAAAGGCCTGAAAGTTGTTTTTTTTTTGATTGAAATTGAAGGACCACCTCTCATACGGATTTTGCAGCCCATCAACATAATGTTTGATTTATATCTCATTATACATTCTTTTTTTTTCAATTACTAATTTTATTAACAGTATGGTTTTAAAATGAAGTCAGGCCATTATATTCTGCTTTACCTGTCAGGCCTCATATTGAGGCCTGTATGTTGACTTTTCTGGTAATAAAACCTGTAATGGTTGACTTATTGCATAATGCAATTTACATAAGTGGACTAGTACACCCCTTGTGTCAACAAAGTAAACACTTCATTTCCAGAATTAGTGTGATTTCTCCCTCCATTACTGATATAATAATTTGATCCTGTTCCCAAGTCCATTTCTTTATCTCCAGTGGCTGTGAAGGCTTGGGGATGCATTCTGGCCAGTTTTCAATGAATAAAATCACAAATTATCACTCAGTTAATGCCATTGAACATAGTGTTGCATTTTGACAGCATAATTACAAATGCTGATAATTATTTCTTGAACTGAAAAAGTAGAAAGATTTTTGAAGTGAAACTAATACATACCTGCTATATGGCACATCCCACCGGGGAAATTTTTACATGTATATCTAATCTGGGAATATTAAAGGGATATGAAACGTACCCCGACATCGAAGGCGCCGCCGCGAGCTCACGCTGAACGTATGTCTCGCCTGCCAGGTCTCGCGCTCTACGCGCGTGAGCCTTTGCATCGCCTAGTTTTCGTCACGAATTCATTCCAGATTTTACCAGATTTATAGACGTTCTTTTGCAGTAATTGGCATCAGATTATTTGATGGAGACGGGTACTATTTTGAGAGAAGAAACTTTTGAGGGATTTTCATCGAAAAGATGCATATTTTCATGACAACTTTGGACCGCTCTGCGCTGGCGATAACTGAGCGGCTGGAGCGGCAAGGAAAAACTCATTTTTCCCCTTCTTTGTGATCAAACTTCTCATTTATCTCAATTTTTGAAGTATATCTGTGCTAGTTTTTACAAAATATGCAAGCATGTCATTGACAGTACGCAAAATGTTTTAATTTTCCATTTTCGTTTTTGTAAATAATTGCTCGTGAAAATCGTAAAAATGCCAAATATGTAGAGTTCTGAACAAATCTCACAATTCTTGTACGTTTTTGTGATTGAACTACTCTTTTGGGTCATATGTTTTTTTAGATTTTTTTTCTCTGTGCACTAGTTTTGTTTCTTGTCGTTTGCATGATGTATTCCTTTTGCCACTCGTTAAGCTGTAAAGGATTTTTTTTGGTCACCAATCTTGGCCTAAATTGAGTTGACTGGCGTTCACGTTAATGGAGCCTTGTTGACAAGCACGTGTATTCGCCCAGCATTGACCAGCGAAACAGGGCGGGACTCGCAGCGAAGCACACGTGACGGTCTTTTGCGCACAAAAGCCAATCAGTGACGAGGCGTACTAATTAACCAATCACTAATCACTCATCAACATATCAATTAGCGAGACAAACCCTAGTTCAAAGAGAGGAGCCGCGTTTCATATCCCTCTATACTCGTCCCAGATCTAATTGAAGTAATCCATTGGAACCACTGATGATTTTCCAATAATAGAGACGAAAAGCAACTCCAAGTAGGGATGACAATTTCATTCTGTATATTTCACTGTTAGTTATAGCATCTTCAGCAGTGAGCAAAGTTACAAACAGCTCCATACGCACAGTATATACAAGGCATAATGTGATCTTAGCCAATACACATTTATGAATAGGTGAGCTAGTAAATTATGTCATGCTGTCATTTTCAGAAATTTGTTAAATGTTAAGCGATGACCTGACAGCGATCTACAAATGGTGTGATTGAGGTAATACAATACACACTCTAATTGATGAAAACAATACATAATCTTCTTATCTGGCAAGAACTAAGTAAACTGCACAAATGAATAAAGTATGGTGATATAGTGGGTATGTACCTACATTGAATATTTCTACATGTCATGAAGTTTGGATAAGGACTGTCATTTTAAGATAATATAGGTATAATTTTCTTGGCAATCCACATCAGAATTGATGGAATCCTACAAATGTAACTCGCATGTTTCATAATTGTATATTCCCATGCGAGTTACAACAATTGTGGAGTGTGTATTGTAACACTTGAATCACACTATTTGTAGATCGCGGACAGGTCATCGCTTAACATTTAACAATTTCTGAAAATGACGGCATTTTAATATCCGTCCAACTTGATTGATATAATTTACTGGCTCACTATACATAAATGTGTATTGGCTAAGGTCACATTATGCCTTGTATATATACTGTGCATATGAAGCTGTTTGTAACTTTGTTCAATGCTTAATATGCTGGAACTAATAGTGAAATATACAGAATAAAATTGTAATCCCGGCTACTCAGAGTTGCTTTTCTTCTCTATAATAGAAGTAAAATGGTGTATTTTGGTGCATTTTGACAGAATATTTAGACTTTGAAGATGATATGTAACGATGCCCCCGATGAACTGAATTTTCCATGTTATCTATTTGTCTGTCTGTCTCTCTGTCTGCCCATCTTTCTTGTCATACTACATATGCAGCTGGTGATGGATCAGAAGCCTAATTAATGAAATTGACTGACCTTCACCTGTTTTATCGAGGTCAAATTTGTTATTAGAAAGGAGTGAAGATGGGCTCTCCAAATTCATCACACTTGTGCAATTGGTGACGGACTACAAGCCTATCCCAGTTGACTGAACCTATTTTCTCGAGGTTATATACTTTATATTATGATATAACATGAAATATAGCTAGGCATTCTAAATTGATACCACATATGCAACTGATGATGGACCTGAAGTCAATGAATAGGACTTACATTGACCTATTTTCTCAAGGTGAAAAACTATGTTAAGTCACATGTTGACTGCCAACATACACTCCAAATCTGTTTGTTGTGGCTGTGGTTGTCTTTCAGAACAATCTAGCGAATTTTGCATACATGTGTTCCAACAGCCTCAACAGCCCTGCCCCCTGTGCAGACCCTTTGGTCTTTGGTGTATGTTGGCATATGTGGGAAGTTGATGCTGAGTCGACATCGGGCCTTACAGACTAGTCTTTTGTGTTAAATGTCGTCATTTTCATCTGATGACGATACAGCTCGCCAATCCCCAGTGTACGAGTTGTCACAGCGAAACAGCTCACGAGTTACCAATATGCGAGTTTTCAGAGCATTTCCATCATAGCTCTAGATTTGTATCTAATACCACTTATGCCGGTGCTAGGGGCCGTGTGGTCATATCATCCAAGTTGCCACATGAACAGGTACAATAAAAGCGTACCTGAGATACAACACATATCATGAATCGTTAGATTCTTGGTATGTGCTTTAGAATAGGTTAACCGGTAGACTATGCTGAGAAGTCCTGTGACTCTGCCAGTATGTCGGCACCTCTTCCCACTTCCTTTATATGTGTTGTAATTCAACAGTAACTTGAATTATGCTGTATAGGTTGAGCTGTTGAAACACCCTCCATTTCCTAGCTCTGACATACTGCAAAATAGGTGCAAGAAAACGTCACTTTTTCTGTTGTTTTTCACATGACAATTGTCAAAACTTTTAGAAAAAGAAAGCTAAATATTTTTGGCTATCCAGAAATGAGAAGTTAATTGTAATCGTCCCTTTTGTCGTGGAGTCGACGTGAGAGAAAGCCCTGATCATTCCTATAAAGGTCCAGATATGAGTTGTAGGTATGAATATTATCTTGTTAGGGCAATCATTTATGCATATCGGAATAGGTCGAAATTTAGAAGCAGTTATCATGTATCGTGAAAACCACGAAATGGAAATTGAAATTAATTTATCTAGTTCTAGTACAGCAAAATGGTACGTGAAATTTGGGGAATTCTGCACAATGATGTGAAAGAATGAATTGGGGTGATATGCAAGAGGTGGGAAAAATTGACGTCTGGTGTAAAAAACAATTGTGAACGTTTTAAGAAAACAAAGCTAAATGTAGTGAAATTTCTCCCGGACCACCTGTAGGCCACAATTATTGTAACTCCTGATTGATGCTTTTTATCGTTAACAGACTGATTAATTCCAGTAATTTTAATGACGAAAGGCTTTAAAGAGCCGGCCACTGAGAAGACAATCCACCACAGTCAGACATGGAGCGTCAAACACGTAGGAAAACGCGATGAACATGGCACAGTTTTTTCTTCCTGCAAGTGAACAAATCCGTGCCAAAATTCTCTGAATTTCTCTGACACTTTTATATTTGTAATATCAGTCAAATAAATACTGGTATGATAAGTAATTTAGACATACAACTTCACTGTCACTTGATAACGAAATGTTGTCATCAGCGAAGAGTGAAAACTGCACGCCGGTGCATCGCGGGAAACTTTACAACAACTACACGTTTAATTTATCGATATGCGTGACTGCGGCGGGTATTTCGACCCAACTCGAAGCCCGATGAGTATTTTCTTCAGAATTACATACAACAATAATCAGACTGACACGTCTAGCATTTAATAATGTTTCCAATCTTTAGATCGACTGACATTTTCTGATTTTCGCAGTTGCTGTTGCTTTTTTCCCTCGTCTGCAGTCGTGGATTTCAACTTCAAGAAATTTTGAACGGTGAACGTTCGCCGTATAAATGACACGACGTAACCTTCTCACGAACGTAAAAGACGTTCTCGATTTATTTCATTTGGTAAAGACTGAGAAGAGAAACATTTTATTTGAGAGAAAACTGATCCTGAGGTTGCAGATATCACAGCACGGGTTTCGGGTTTGACACGTGCTATATGTGTAAAGCACAGGCGGACGTCATGCCGCACCAACCGGAGTGCTTCACCGCTGGATTTCTCACCTTCGTAATCGATCTTTTCATACTGAGAACTTCTAAGAAATGCCGAAACCCGCATTCTCTATTCATGAATGCGGATTTCAAAAAAACACAGAATAATAAGGCCAGGATCCCCGACATGAATAGGGGTTGTGCCCAAATTGGGGAGATCCAAAGCCCTGTGAGTACCAAATGTGTTACAAAATTATCTGGGGAAATGCTCTTTGCCCGTGTTTCACACGAGCTTTCATTCTGGTTAATTTCAGATAACCGTAGTATATTTTTAGTACCTTAGTGATAATATCATTTGGCAAGATACTTGTTAATTTATTTCGTTCTTCATTTCTTGTGTTCTCTCTTAACCATATCTGGTGGGCATGGTGAACCAGAGTTATGATTGAACCAGAGATAGGACTGTTAGCAGCAGAAGATAATGATAACATGAACGTTTGTTAGCAACAGAAGATAATGATAACATGAACGTTTGTTAGCAACAGAAGATAATGATAGCATGAACGTTTGTTAGCAACAGAAGATAATGATAACATGAACGTTTGTTAGCAGCAGAAGATAATGATAACATGAACGTTTGTTAGCAACAGAAGATAATGATAACATGAACGTTTGTTAGCAACAGAAGATAATGATAACATGAACGTTTGTTAGCAACAGAAGATAATGATAACATAAACGTTTGTTAGCAACAGAAGATAATGATAACATGAATGTTTGTTAGCAACAGAAGATAATGATAACATGAAGGTTTGTTAGCAACAGAAGATAATGATAGCATGAACGTTTGTTAGCAACAGAAGATAATGATAACATGAACGTTTGTTAGCAGCAGAAGATAATGATAACATGAACGTTTGTTAGCAACAGAAGATAATGATAACATGAACGTTTGTTAGCAACAGAAGATAATGATAACATGAACGTTTGTTAGCAACAGAAGATATGATAACATGACGTTTGTTAGCAACAGAAGATAATGATAACATGAACGTTTGTTAGCAACAGAAGATAATGATAACATGAACGTTTGTTAGCAACAGAAGATAATGATAACATGAACGTTTGTTAGCAACAGAAGATAATGATAACATGAACGTTTGTTAGCAACAGAAGATAATGATAACATGAACGTTTGTTAGCAACAGAAGATAATGATAACATGAATGTTTGTTAGCAACAGAAGATAATGATAACATAAACGTTTGTTAGCAACAGAAGATAATGATATCATGAACATTTGTTAGCAGAGGAAAATAAGATACCATAAATGTTAGTTAGCCGAGGTAGATAATGATATATTTTGTTTGCAGAAGATAGTGATATCATGAATGTTTGGTAGCAGAGGTAGATTTTGATATCATGATTTTTTGTTTGTAGAAGATAATGTCATGAATATTTGTCAGCAGAAGATATCATGCATTTGTCATCAGCAGATAATGATATCATGAATGTATGTTTGTAGAAGATAGTGATATCATGAATGCTTATTCACAGAAGATAATTATATGAATATTTGTTTAGCAGAGACTGAGTAAGATGACATCATGAGTGTTTGTTTGCAGCAGATAGTGATGTCATAAATGTTTGGAAGCAGAAGATGATAATGATATCACAAATATTTGTTACCGAAGAAAGATAATATTTGAAAGCTGGAGAAGATCATGATATCATGCATGTTTTCCCTATCATTCACTGGTTATATAGCTAAAATATTGCTGAACACGACGTTAGACCTTAACTCTCCCTCTCTCGCCGGTTCATCCAAGTTCGATCTGTTACTGCAGGTGGAGACACCGATGATGAACATGATCCCAGGTGGCGCCACTGCGAAACCATTCATCACTCACCATAATGAACTGAACATGGACCTGTTCTTGAGAGTGGCCCCAGAACTTTACCTCAAGGTAAGGACATGTGTGGCGATGTCATTGGTATATGTAGGTATCTGACCCATTCCACATCAATTCCACTCTCCACACCTTCATATGAATTTGTGCCATGATGCTACCCTTACCTCAGATCAGGACAGAAACCATATGGCTTGCAATATATCTGTTGGATTCTAGGCACCGACCACAGGCTTTGAATGAATTGAAATATACCAACTGCTTATTCATTATGCATGTGGCAATTGGATTCCCCACTCCCCACCCCCAGGGCTGGATGGGGGCAGAGTGGGGGGAAAAAACTGTGGTACCAGTAATGGAAAAATGCCCCAGGAGGTGGAGATATGGGGGTTAGCAAACGAGAATAAACATGAACTTGTACCCCTTATTTAGCCTTCCATTGTAAAATGCCCAATCTCCCCATGGTGGGGCCGAAGTGGGAGTAATGTGGGGGAAATGTTGAGGGTATGTGAGGGGTATGGCTTGCCGAAAATGCATGTCCAGGCAAAACGTGCATGCCCCTACCCATCCCCGGAGTGGGTGGGGAGGGGGTGTGAGATGCAATTGACAAGCATATTATTGGTCCTTCTTTCCATCATGTATGAGACTATTGTCTATGTTTGAACAAGTTTCCATTGTAAGACTTTCTCGTATATGTGTACTACTTCTTTACTACTCTATGTTTGCAAGATGCTTTATGTAGAAGGTTGTTTGATTCAGCTTTCAATATTTCGACGTTCAGATTGGTGGCTTTTATCAGAAAAATTGACCCAAAACTTGGATCTCCACAAGCCAAATTGACCCAAACATGATCTCTAAAAGTCAAATTAGTCTAACTACATCTGTACAAGTCCACTTGTAGGCAATCCAGACTTTTTATCCTTGAATACTGGGTGATCACTAGCTTCACTCCACTGGTGCATGTGTGAAAGTTCGCTAGTTACTTGCCAACAGGCGGTGCTTCTCTCCAGGCACTCCAGCTTTCTCCACCGTTAAAACTGGCCGTCTCCAACAAAAACACTGCCATTCTGAATAATATAATCAATGTTCTGCATTGGAAGAAATGTAACCTATGGATGAAAACTCCTCTATTTGTCCTCCGATGCCCAGAAAGGACTTGATGCCTTCAGGCAGCACCCATTGGGCGAGCTGCTAGCTACTCCGATTGTTAAAATATCAAAGATGAAATTGATTTGAAGAGGCTGTTAATTTTTCCAGATGCTGATAGTAGGTGGTCTGGACAGGGTATACGAGATTGGCAGACTGTTCAGGAATGAAGGCATTGATCTGACACATAACCCAGAGTTCACCACATGTGAATTCTACATGGCTTATGCAGATTATAATGATATCATGCAGATGACGGAATCCTTAATCTCAGGTATGTAAATATTCAATGATATTTTATGTTTTTCTTTGGTGATACAAAATAATTTGTTCCTCTGCATCATATTTGAATTATTATCCACATATATATGCCACATTTTAGAGAAGTCCTCACAGCAACATTTATATGAAAAGCAGAATCACACCTTGGTGGAAATGTTTTGAAAATAGTCATATATGATTTCCTGATGATCATCTGTATATGTTGCAGGTATGGTGAAGAGTATAACAGGGAGTTACAAGCTGAAGCATCACCCAGACGGTCCAGAGGGGGAGGAGGTGGAGATCGATTTTACACCTCCCTTCAAGAAACTAAAGATGTTCCCAGAGTTAGAGAAGGTTCTTGGTGTGAAGCTCCCTGATCCTGTAACATTGAACACAACAGAAGCTCGGAAGGCTATAGATGATATATGTGTACAGAAGGGAGTGGAATGTCCAGCTCCACGTACAGTAGCAAGGCTACTTGATAAGGTAAACTGGGTCCACACGATAAGTCTTGGTATGATCACTGCATGATCATTCTCACATTCATGGAAAATCCTGGAAAGTCATGGAATTTGAATGTTGATTTTCAAGGCCAGGAAATTCATGGAAATTTGTCTGGTCATGGAATTTTGTTCATCATTGAAAATTGTCCATTGAACTTCAATAATCCATATATTTAAGGGTTTACAACCGACATAGAGGTATTTGTTGTGTACTAATTTACCGCTGGGATGTCTTTCATACAGAGTCAAAACCCTAAGATCGTGAAGCAAATAAGGGGTTTTGACAAGGTATGAAAGACGACCCAGCTGTAAAATTAGTACACAACAAATACGAAGGTTTTAAATTCAATTCTAACCAAAATATAACTGAAAATAGACGAATTAGTAGACAGCTGTCTCAAAACGGTTTCCATCTTGGTGTGGCTGTTACGTTCACGTTCAAAAAGTGTTGTCTGGCTTGCACATGCAGCCATCATTGACCTATTTACTTTTGTCAGCGAGTGAAAATGCGGCCAACTTTGCAAAACTCACGCATGCAGCACGAAAAACAATAATAAAGTGCTACCTGGAGTAGCTTTACAAAATTTATCTACATATGTTTATCTTCTCAAAATATCCATAATGGGATGACACTGCTGGCACAGTTTACCCACCTATTATGTCTCTTGCTCACCATGGGTACCGAGAATGCCCTCGCGGAGAATATGATGCGCATTGTCTGAAAAGACTGAACCACTTGTGAACAAGCCGTAAGAAAATAAATTGAAGTGTATAGTATTTTCAGTACAAACTAGAAGAACATTTTACGACTAGATTGGTTTGGGCAATCGGTTTCTACACCGTATATTGCAGGGGAAATATTCCTGCATCTTTGCAGGGGGAGGTAAACCTACTCACCCCATTTATGAACAGAGGGGGTTTCTTTAGCGTAGCAAAAACTTCTGGACTCTAAAATTTGGCCTGTATATAACATGTGTTTGCACACAACAGGCAAGACAATGAAGGTTAGAATTTGTGAATTCTGACCTCATTAGTTAAATTAACAGATTAATTTTTCTTTACATCTTATTGAATCCTTGCTTCTGACATTCATCAGTTATGTATCCTTCTCAATAAAACAAGTTTGTGTCAATAATCTGATAGATGGCTGTGAATAGGTCATGGAAGTCCTCTGAATGCATAAGAATCCCGACTACACTCGCATATGCACACCTTGGACAGTACCTTGTAGTGTGCAAGGACTGATTAGTAGTGCAATGATCAAAATAAAAAATGGAGAACATTTCCTCTTGAAAATCCGGAAGCAACAGATATTAAATTATATTTTATGTATTCTATATAATGTTTTGTTCCCATCATTTCCAGTTGTGATCATTTCCAGTTGTGTTAAGATTGTCTTTTGTTCATTGAGGGCTTTCCCAAACAAATAGTACTTGGAATTGGGGAAAGACTGACCACACTTTCTAACCCCAACCACTCATACCATAATTTGCATATAGCAAGACTGGTAACATATCAGATTAAACTTTCCGTTCAATGTGCGATTTTATTTTCACATTTCAGCTTGTTGGAGACTTGATTGAACCAATGTGTGTCAACCCTGCCTTCATCATAGAACATCCCATGATAATGAGTCCACTGGCTAAATGGTAATAGTAAATCTCCGCTCTGTTTTGTCATTCTCATAGATAAACTGGCATATTTAGTTCTCCTGTGAATGTACAGGACGAGTCGGAGTGCCATACATGTATATCTTACAATATGTGTGGTGATGATGATGAAGGTAACTCTCATGTGAACAATCAGGGTACGAAATTGATTTGATTTGTCGGGCAGAAAACTTGTACTGTCTGGTAAAAATGGTTTGTCCTTCGAACAATCAGAAAAGTTCCATAAAGGATAAAAATATCATTTTGTCTTTAACTTTTGTCTTGACAAAGATGAATATGTCGGGCAAATTTTTTGATGAATTGTCCTGCTGATGATTTTGAATATTTCTACTCCTGACACTACCTGAGTAGATGGAAATGAGGCAGTTTCAAGAAAAAATAGAATTGAAACATTTATCCAGCTACTCAATCCATGTAGAATCTATTCAAAATGTTGCAATCACCCTCTTTATAGCTCCTGCTGTAAAACCATTCTCAACAGTATTTTCTCCTTTAATACTTGGGTTTTGAATATATCCGCACCAGTATATACTCCTTACTTGAGTTCAAATACATTCTTAACAACTCCTTCACATGGGTTTCAATTACATTCTCAACAGTTTTTTTTACCCCTCAGCCCAATTGAGCTCAGGGGACTCCATATCTTGAGAACTACTGAAGGCAGGGCAATGAAACTTCTGTCCAAATATAGAATATAATCTGCAGATGTGTCTTTTGTATGTTTCATTGGTCAAGTCTTCATCTGTCTGTCTGTCCGTCCGTCCAATTTTCTGTCCATCTGTATCGTGGTTTAATTCCAACATTGTGCATTATGGGCTTTCTTGTGCTAAGTGGTGGTCAAATCATTTACATAATAATTTCCCTGTGTCCAGAAATGTTTTCTTTCCATTCTACTCCCAAAATATTCATGCAATGTTGCAAGCGTTTCCCTGATCTACATGCATCAAAACTTTTTCTGCAGGGTAGTGGACAAGGGGAGATAACCACATAGCTGTAATGTGCTGAAAACTTTAATGGGAGTTTAAATCTAAAGTTTAATTCTCCGCAACCTTTTCTGCTTGTGAATTACCATTTACTCAGTTGGCTTAATTAATTATGCTTCAGTTGTAATTTGTGAAATTTCCACGCCTTGGAAACACTGATAAATAGTAGTTTGATATGCATTTGTGCGACTATCAGCAGAGCACCTTTCAGATCTAAGTGTATAGTACACAGAGGCTTTATTTTTGTCTGGAACAGGGCGAAGCCCTATTCCCAGACTCTGCTGCCGTACAGCAAATTTGGCTGCTTGCCAACACTGGTACACGCTCTATATCCGGCTGACCCCTGACCCAATAACTGTGCAGAGCCATCTGGCCAGCTTATGAGTGTGATTAGGCCAGCCAACGAGTGATGCGGTCAAAGGAAAGAAAATCCGCAGGTTCACTCCGAAGGGATAAAACCAATCCAAAACGTTTGTACATTTAGATGAATTAGGCGAAGGCCTGTATTTTAACGGTATCGCCAGTCGTATCTTTTACCTTGTTTTGTTCACACTGCTCATGAATTAGTGGACTATGTTTGAACTATGCACATGGTAACCAGGGTTTCCACAGCACCTCGTGGTTTCCTTCTGGCGGGATTTTAATGTCCGCATTGCCCGTGATAAGCAGACGTGTGAAGTGGACAACCGTCGACGTGGGGAAAAAACTTGGTTTGATTCATTGGCAAGTACCAGACCATACTGTATTTACGTCCAGACTCCTTGAACTGAATCATTGTTTGTGTTGTTTACAGCCCAACTTGAGCTGAAGGAAAACGTTTCGTCAGAATTCCTTTCTCAGCAACAACAACATTTACATTTCAGTGCTGGTAATGAGAAAATATTTGTCGCATAATTTGGCAATTAAATATTGAATTCTTATAACACGAAGTTGGCCAACTTAGATTAGTATTTTGGCCTATTTGTCAATTGTCCGTGCCAATTCGCTAAATCATGATTGTGAATTTGTCCCGAATTTAATAGGTCTGGTTTGTACGATCGAGTTGAGCGTACACTTGGAGTTGAGCACACTTGGAGTTGAGCACACCTTGGAGTGGAGCACATTTGGAGCTGAAAACACGCTGGAAAGTTCTAAATTTAACTTGTAAGGCACATGTAAATTAAATTTCTAAGAACGATGGGAATTTCTATTGACCAGTACAGCCAACAAATTGGTATCCATTGCATACGATTACGAGGCAATCAGGTAAAGCTAGCAGCACTCATGCTTCCGATTGTGTATGCTTTTTTACATCACTGGATTTCAAAGGTCACAGTAAACTACAGGTTTTATAGTGAGGATGAAGCTTTCAGGTCTAACTGTTCTTATTTTGCCAGTTTATGGATTATGCAATTGTTTGTATGTAGGTATTATTTGCCGGCTCTCATAACAATGGCAAATGACGTGGAAACAAATCCTGGGCCTCCTGCCCATATAATTAGCAGCACAAAGATTGTTCATGGTAGCTTTCATCAAGGAGCTCAAATATTCTCTGTCATGTCCAGATGTAAACAGTGTATGGCAAACTGTATTTGTTTTCATGCCTTTGTAATGCTGAATAAAGAGATACAGGTAACTCATTTCACACAGCGAACTCTAGATCACTCCCGATTCTTGTAACCGCGAAAAGGCTTATTGCACCCTATCTCTTTTCATGTTATTGAGTACATATATTGTTTTCCCTCACTCGAGTGCCCACTAGCGGGCAGGGGCAAATAACTCTTACGGTGACAATTCGGAAACTCCCGAAAATCGAAATAGATGTACACTATTCTGAAGCAACGAATCGATATTGCACATCCATTACTGTTCCAGACAATAGTACTCTTGAGTACTTTCATTGAATGATGCACTGAATAAAGCCAATATTTACTTGCTATATGTTCTGAATAAATGTATGAAACAACTAAGTAGTTGTGCATGAAATGAATCTATTATGAGAGTAATTGTAACATTGAACAACAACAGGGTACGGCGCATCACGTTGGGCACACCGGTTCTCGTCAGATCACCGAAGTTAAGCAGCGTTGAGCTCGGTCAATACTTGGATGGGTGACCGGGTGCTGTACTGGCTGGGCTGATCAGTGTCCAGAATAATAGGAACTGTGGACACTCTTGTGTTCTGGCACATGTAGGCACCGTCGTGATATGACTGAAACAATGTTGAAAACGACGTTAAATCCTACTCACTCACCCTTGAACAACAACATGTCCTCGCCACCCGATAAAGGAAAGCAATTCTATGAAAATGATAAACAGATTTATATGAGAACAGTACAGCTTTCTTTTTGTGATTTGCACAAAAGCTCCAGTAAACAGAAAAAATGCAGACAAATCACCCAATGGACAAAAGCCCCATCCGACATTTAGTTTCAGGCCAGAGCAAGAAATCCCAACTTTACATATTTTCCCCTACAGATATGTGGATACCTTGTCACTTTTTATACCCCTGTACATAATACGGGGTATACTGGATTCCTATTGTCTGTCTGTTCGTGTGTCAGTACATCTATCCATTCATCTGTCTGTCCATCTGAAATTTATTTCCAGGCAATAACTTGAGAACCACTCCAGAATTCTTCTCAAATTTGAATGCATGTACCATGCCATGAGGTGCAACCTAGGATTGCATTTCGACTACTTTTGCCAACAGGTGGGCCCACCTGGTGTTAAAATCCTGTTTGCATTTCCGGGCAATAACTTGAGAACCTCTCATCGGATTCTTTTCAAATTTTGTATTTATATACCATACCCTGAGATGTCCCTTTGGATTGTGTTTCGCCCACTGACACTACCTGATGGCAAAATCTAACTTGAGAACTGCACATCGCATTCTTCTCAAATTTGGTATGCAGATACCATGCCACGAGATGTCGCTTGTGATTGCATGTCACCCACTTGCGCTTACATGATGCCACCTGGTGGCAAAATCTAAATTTAGTTTCCGGGCAATAACTTGAGGATTCCTTGTCGGATTCTTGTCAAATTTGGTATGCAAATACCATGCAATGATTTTTGGTGTGGGTTTGCATTTCGCATGCCATAACTCTGGTATGCATCCAAACTCCTACACCCATAAAAACATCTTGGTTTGGACTGCTGAGGGGTTGCAGCACCTCCGGTGCCTCATTGTCCCCCGCTACTTAGTAGGGGGGGGACTTAGAAACACCGGTGTCCGTGATTCCGTGATTCCGTAATTCCGTAAGATTTTCTTGTCCGGACAATAACTCGTGAACGATTCAACCGATCAACTTCAAACTTGGGGTGTGCCTTGACATTGGCGAGAGGACGGTTGGGATTGTTTTTCAGCAATGTGCGTAATCCAATATGGCCGCCGTCAGCCATTTTGGATTTTAAGCAGTACGATCTTAGGTTTTCTTGTCCGGACAATAACTCGTGAACGATTTAACCGATCAACTTCAAACTTGGGGTGTGCCTTGACATTGGTGAGAGGACGGTTGGGATTGTTTTTCAGCAATGTGCGTAATCAAATATGGCCGCCGTCAGCCATTTTGGATTATAAGCAGTTCGATCTTAGATTTTCTTGTCCGGACAATAACTCGTGAACGATTTAACCGATCAACTTCAAACTTGGGGTATGCCTTGACATTGGTGAGAGGACGGTTGGGATTGTTTTTCAGCAATGTGCGTAATCTAATATGGCCGACATCAACAATATTGGATTATAAGCAATTGGATCTTAGATTTTCTTGTCCGGACAATAACTCATGAACGATTTAACCGATCAACTTCAAACTTTGTGTGTGCCTTGACATTGGTGAGAGGACAGTTGTGATTGTTTTCCAGCAATGGGCGTAATCTAATATGGCCGCCGTCAGCCATATTGGATTATAAGCAGTTGGATCTTGTCCGGACAACAACTCGAGAACGATTCAACCGATCTACTTCATATGTGGGGAGTGCCTTAACATTGTTGAGAGGAGGATTAGGATTGTTTTTCAAGGACGTGCTTGATCCAATATGGCCACCATCAGCCATACTGGATTTCATTGGATTTTAAGCAGTTTGATCTTGTCCGGACAATAACTGGAGTGCGATTCAACTGATCTACTTCAAACTTGGGGAGTGCCTTGACATCGGTGAGAGGACGGTTTGGATTTTTTTTCAGCGATGTGCATAATCCAATATGGCCACCGTCAGCCATATTGGATTATAAACAGTTGGATCTTAGATTTTCTTGTCCGGACAATAACTCGTGAACGATTTAATCGATCAACTTCAAATTTGGGGTGTGCCTTGACATTGGTGAGAGGACGGTTGGGATTGTTTTCCAGCAATGTGCATAATCTAATATGGCCGCCGTCAGCCATATTGGATTGTAAGCAGTTGAATCTTGTCTGGACAATAACTCGAGAACGATTCAACCGATCTACTTCATACCTGGGGAGTGCCTTGACATTGTTGAGAGGAGGATTAGGATTGTTTTTCAAGGACGTGCTTAATCCAATATGGCCACCATCGGCCATACTGGATTTCATTGGATTTTAAGCAGTTTGATCTTGTCCGCACAATAGCTGAGTACGATTCAACTGATCTACTTCAAACTTGGGGAGTCCCTTGACCTTAGTGAGAGGACAGTCATGTATTATGTTTTATGGATGTGCATAATCCAATATGGGTGCCATCTGCTGTATTAGATTATGTTAAGCTCATCAGCGATATCTCCATTTTCAAATCATACTCTTATCAATGATATGAGATATCATCCACCCCAAAAAATCGACCATAGAGGTCCATGGCCCCCGCAGCAGCAGCACCAGTTATGGTGGATGTAATCCACCATAACTGGTGCTGCTAGCGGGGGACATGGACCTCTATGGTCGATTTTGTTCTCCTTAATTGTCTTTACTTGGGTTTGAAATACATTCTCAGCAGTAAATCCTCCTTACTTGGGTTTCAAATACAGTATATTTACTCCTGGCTTGGGTTTCAAATACATTCTCAACAGGACTGGTTTAAATACTTTCTCAACAGTATATTTAGCCCTGGCTTGTGTTTCAAATACATTGTCAACAGTACTGGTTTAAATACTTTAACAGTATATTTACTCCTGGCTTGTGTTTCAAATACATTCTCAACAGTACTGGTTTCAAATACATTATCAAAAGTATACGTACTCCTGACTTTAGTTTCAAATACATTCTCAACAGTATACTCAACAGCGACTTAATTGGTCAGTATCTTTCTGTTGTCAATAATCGATGTGTGAACTATTTCACCCATATACAGGCACAGATCAACGCCTGGCCTAACGGAGAGGCTAGAACTATTTGTCATGAAGAGGGAGGTTGTGAACGCATACACAGAATTGAATGACCCTGTTGTTCAGAGAGAACGATTCCAACAACAGACCAAGGTGAGTCTATAGAAATTGCCTGCTAAGGCTCATCAAAATTCATAGATTATTTATCATCACCACCCATCTCCTATACTGCCTACACCCCGAAGATTCGTTTTGTTATATTCATTCTGCAGTGTTTAAGACACCAGTTGTTTTAGAAACGTGTGCAGAAAAGCATGGAAAGTCACATTTCTCATGCTTCCGCCAGAGATTAGAGAGCTAATTTATGCTGCTAAGTTCATGCTGCAATTACTTGGAGAAACTCATATTGTTTATTCTGCAAACAGAATAATTAACAGTTCACCCGCCGGCTTGTTTCAACGCATATTCATATTAAATACTCTCAGCTAAAAACAGAGATAACAATAAAGTTCCCCCGTCCATCTCCCTTTCCGGGTAAGCAGGTCATGACAAAGGAACCAATAAATTTAATGAGCCTAAGATAACACAGTTCTGTGAACAAGAAAGCTGATCCTCAGGTAATGAGCCGAAGATAACCGTTCCGTGAACAAGAAAGCTTATCCTCCGGAATATTGTGCAGGTTCTGTATTGAATTATACAACATTGATGGGGTACACTCGGCCAAGGATTCAAATTTGAAAATTTAATCCTCCTGCCGTCTTAGCCAGATATATTAAGTTGATAGATTTATATCAAACTGGAATATAAAAATGAAAGCAGATGACCTGTAAAACAGTGTGAGATAACCCACTCTCTATACATGTATATTCATCATGCTGTTGTATGTTTTGCAGGATAAAGACGCAGGTGATGATGAGGCTATGTTTGTGGATGAGAATTTCTGTACAGCGTTGGAGTATGGCCTGCCACCCACAGGGGGCTGGGGTATGGGTATAGACAGACTGACCATGCTTCTAACAGACTCTAATAACATTAAGGTAACTATTATATATCCCATCTTATTAAACAACTACCTTTACCATATGAAATGAAACCCTTCAATGGAAATGATCAATTCTCTCACTTGATATCAATAGTTGATGGTCCACTCACACTCTCAATTATGTTACACAATATGGATGTAAAGTTGATTGTTCAGTCAAGATTCAAAAGATACTTTATTCTCATAAATCGGGTATCCATCGTTGACCATTCTCTCAAACAAAGTGCAGCCCAAACTTTTTCCAATCAAGCTTCAATAGCTATTTTATTTTATTTTATTTTAATGAATTCGGTATCCATCAGATCAAGAGAGATATCCATGCGCTCCTGGACACAAGTGACAGGACTTGTACTCTATTTATTTCAATTTACAGGAAGTCCTTTTATTCCCAGCCATGAAGCCAGATGATCAGAAGAATAACCCACCAAGAGAAAGTACAACCACACCATCAGCTGAACAGTAGAGATGTTGATATATGTACATGGCTGTTGGGTTAGAGAGATATATGTTCTTGGGATGGAGAGATCTTAGTGATATGTGGAAATAATTCATCCCTAAAACGCTTATACAAACTGGGGGAGAGCCGAATACATATAATTTATAAACTATTTATTAATTCCAACATGTTTTTCAAAATCTCGAATTCTGTACAGCTGCATCATAAAAAAAACACATGTTTGCAATGTCTCATTCTTGAATTGTCCCTACCTAATGTTAACACCCTGTAATGATAAAATAGATATTTTGAAAATTCATCGCCCGGTACCCCACAAAAATTGGACTGGAAGGCTTGTGCCTAATAATTGTAGAGTGGAAAGATGGTACAGCCCAGTGGAGTAAAAAGATATGGAGTGATCAGATATTCTTCACATACTGAATCAGTTCAGATTATTTAGCTATACTATGGAACATGTGTTAACATTATTCCTTACCCCTCTCTCTGTTACCGGTAAATCCTTTAATGATTCTATGCCCCCCCCCCCTCTAATTAGAGGGGGGGGCATATAGTGATCGCTTTGTCCGTCCGAATTTCTTGTCCGCGCGATATCTCAGTTAATAATTGATGGACAGGATTGAAACTTGCATGGAATGTGGCCAGCGCCTCGTAGTTGTGCAGCGTAGAGTTTTTTCCGAGTTCCGGTATAATTTTCAAGAGTTATGGCCCTTTTTCTGAAATCTCTGTGAATGAGACTTGTCCGGGCTGGATCTTGGTTAATATTGTATGGACAAGTATGAAATTTGCATGATATGTGGTCAGTGCCCCACAGTTGTGCAGCGTAAACTTCCTCCCCGTTTCGCTTATATTTTCAAGAGTTATGGCCCTTTGTTCCTGAAATCTCCGTGAATTGGGACTGTCCGGGCTGGATATTGGTTAATATTGTGTGGACAATTATGAAATTTGCAGGGTATGTGGTCAGTGCCCTGTAGTTGTGCAGCGTGAAGTTTCTCCGCGTTTCGCGTATATTTTCAAGAGTTATGGCCCTTTGTTCATCAAGTCTTTGTGAATTGGGACTTGTCCGGCTGGATCTCGGTTAATATTGTATGGACAAGTATGGAATTTGCAGGATATGTGGTGAGTGCCCTGTAGTTGTGCAGCGTGAAGTTTATCTGCGTTTCCCGTATATTTTCAGGAGTTATGGACCTTTTGTTCTTGAAATCTTTGTGAATTGGGACTTGTCCGGGCTGGATCTCAGTTAATATTGTATGGACAAGTATGGAATTTGCATGATATGTGGTCAATGCCCCATAGTTGTGCAGCGTGAAGTTTCTCTGCTTTCGGTTATATTTTCAAGAGTTATGGCCCTTTGTTCATCAAACCTAAGTGAATGGGATATATTTATTTGTCCAGGCTGGGTCTCCGTCCATAACCGATTTGGACCGGGAAAATGGCTATAAAATTGTTATTCTACATTCCAAAGCAGACCACATAGGTCCTGAAGTATGAAATTGCCCCAAAAAGAGTGAATTGGGTGCAAAATTCAAAGTTCACGATCTCTTCATAATTTCACCACAATATACTCCCAAGGAATATAGGTCTCGTAACCACATTTTGGGATTTGACATTTTGGGATTTGGCGAAAGCCCCGGGCGACCATCTTGCATCAAAACGTTGTATTATTACTTGTTGGTCGATACTTGGAATATGTATTATGCGAGGCATGCCGAAAAAAGTGACTGGAACAGAATTTTTATAATTAACCAAATTAGGCCTCCACAGACCAATACAGAACAGAACAATGGCGGAGCAGTGTCAGATTAAAGTGGAAGGGGGGGCATACAATTGAGCAATCTCTGATTGCTTCCTTCCTGTGTTACAATTCAGTCGCCTCCAATTTTGAGGACAAAATTCAATCCGTCTCAAATAAATTTAATCACCGTCTAAAATCAGTGAAATAATGAAGAAATAATGCATGGATTTTGACCATTTTCTCATAAATATGATCATCCGAATTATGATGGAAAAATCCACTTCCTGTCATTCACTTAGAGAACTTGCCGTACATGTAAATACAATGTAATCTGATTATATTTTCTGACCGACACAATTTTTTGGTTTTATTAGGAATATGTGTGGACAATAAAAAGTACAAAAAGCAACGATCAGTTCATGAAATGCCAATAAGAGAGGTCCTTTATTGTCTTCCCCCAAACTATGTTGCGGGGGAAATCTAGTGTTTGTGCTGTCTGTCCATCCGTCTGTCCCCTTTTCTTGTCTGCAAGTTATCTAGAGAACTACTGGATGGAATTTCACCAAACTTGCACAGAAGATTCATTGGAATGGCCTCATCTGATTAGATTTGGGGTGAGTGTATGTATGCATCATTGTCTGTCCATTTGTGTACCGTACTTGTACATGAAAATACAGTCCTTGTCTGCAGGATATCTAGAGACCTACTGAATGGAATTTCACCAAACTTTCATCGATGGATGGTTAGATAAATAAATCTTTTGAGGTATGAATTTGTAAATTGAATACTAGTAATGCTGAAGGGTCCATTCACAGCAGATATCTGTAATCATAATTACACTTTATTTCCCGTCTGTTTCATGCTGGTTTGACAAAGATATAGTTCGTATTTTTAAATACGAAGCTGCGCATCAGAAAACCCCTCGGCTCTGGGCGCCAGCCATTCATAATGTATTCAATTTGAAGCAAGACTTCAGGAACACCAAGCAGTCAAGTGACAAATATACGGATTATGCCAAATTTTGCCATTAGAAATGGCCTCGAAAGTTTCCGTCCAATCAGAGAAACCAGTATTCATTACATAAGTCTGTTGATGCAAATTTTACATCGAGCATTTGAAAATTATCAGAGATAGAGATCAATAATGATTTCACATAAATTAAAGATGGCCGCCCATCCTTCCCACCACTCAGAGAAACTGATGTGGTTATTCATTGCAAGTCTCTTGATATATGGATGCTGTATACCAAGTTTCATATAGAACACTGAAATGGTATCAAAGATATACATCATTAAAGATTTTGCATAAATTAAAGATGGCCACCAAGGTTTCCGCCCAATCAGAAACGCCAGAACTGTCATTTATCGTAAGTCTATTGATGCATCGATGATATATACCAAATTTTACATCGAGCACTCGAACAGTATCAGAGATAGAGATCATTAATGAATTCGCATACATTAAAGATGGCCGCCCATCCTTCCCGCCACTCAGAGGAACTGGTGTGGTTATACATTGCAGGTCTCTTGATACATCGATGCTGTATACCAAGTTTCGTATAGAACACTTGAATGGTATCAGAGATATATATCATTAAAGATTTTGCATAAATTAAAGATGGCCACCAAGGTTTTCACCGAATCAGGGAAACTTGTTTGGTCATTCCTTTGAAGTTTCTTGATGCATCGATGATCTATACCAAGTTTCACACTGAACAGAGAAATGGTACCTAAGATACACAAGATTAATGATTTCGCATAAATTAAATATGGCCGCCGAAGTTTCCAACCAATCAGGTCCAGATTCAATAGGGTTCCGGGTCATGAGCATATGGATGTGCAGTGCAAGTTTGGTGTGCCTAGGGTACGTCGTTCTAAAGATATCTTGGTAACAAGAAACCTGTGACGGTTTCGCATAAATTAAAGATGGCCGCCAAAGTTTCAAACCAATCAGGTCCAGATTCAATAGGGTTCTGGGTCAAGAGCATACGGATGTGTACTGCAAGTTTGGTGTGCCTAGGGTAAGTCGTTCTAAAGATATCTTGGTAACGAGAAAGGTGTGACGGACAGACGGACGTACATGACGACGACAATACCCTTCGGCCAAATTTTGGCCGAGGGGTAAAAAACTGCAATGTGCCTAATATCGGCTTACAATATTGGTAGACTTTTGTCTATCTATGAGAAAGGAAAGGCAAATGTGTTTGTTTTATTTTTCTTTACAATATGTACATGTCACATTAAAGATCATTGATCTGGTTTGAGGCAGTAATTGTGGAAATTCCTGATTCCCCTTAAAGTGATCGTAAACCCTCAAGTAAAGTTTCCATCAAATGAAAGACCATTGCGAACAGTGCAAATGGGGAAATTAAATGCAAGATTTAAATGGACTTGAGACTCATGAGTTGCCATCTCCCAGATTTTTGTGAAACATGCACATTAGAACAGTGAGTCTGTGTTGAAACTCAAAGTATACACACCTTTAGCTTGAATCAAGCATTGGAAAGTGCATACAATGTTTGAAATATATGTATTAAGGCAGTGTGACGTCACTGGACCTAGATATGATTGCAACAGACCACCATAGAATACCATGCTTTATTTGCAGTTTACTGTGTGTAATAAAATCAGAAAAAATTAAAATAAATATTTTCGGACACCGTTTTCAATGGTCTCTCGTTTGATGGAAACTTTACTTGAGGGTTTACAATCACTTTAACAGTAAGGCAGAGAATGCCAATATAATGGGACTGGCTGGATCACCTGGATTCGAGCAGACCTTCAGCCAAGATTATCAGTTCACAATGCGAAATGTCTCCATGTGGGGTCTTGATTGACATCGAAACTGTATAAGCCCATTGTATTCAAGCTAGTTTGAATAATTTGGGGGATAAATAGTGTTACAGCATGGCAATTCTACTTTCGTTTAGTTTGAAGCTTTTTCTGGTTTTTCTTCAATTTATGCAAAATCTATACCTCTGGTACTGTTCAAGTGTTTGATGCCAGACTTTGTATACATCATCAGTACATCAAGAGAGTAAAAATGAATGACAGAACTCTGATTGGATGGAAACCTTGGCAGCCGTTTTCAATTTATGTAAAATCATTGATGATCTATATATCCTTTGATACTGTTCAAGTGTTCAGTATGCTTGGTATACATCATAGATACATCAAGAGACAAGTAATGACTGCCGGTTTCTCTGATTGGACGAAAAAAATTGCGGCCATTTCTGATTGCAAGTTTTTTGATAATCTGTATATTTGTCACTGGACTGCTTGATGTTCCTGATATTTTCGAAGTAGTATGGTTCGTGAATGACTGGCACCCAGAGCCGAGGCGTTTTAGATGCGCATGCAGCTTTGCATTCCTATCAAAAACTCGATATTACTTGGCTCCCACTGAAAATCGGAAGACTTTTATTATTGTTGTCCCCCGCTACTTAGTAGGGGGGGGGGACTTAGAAACACCGGTGTCCGTGATTCTGTAAGATTTTCTTGCCCGGACAATAACTCGTGAACGATTCAACCGATCAACTTCAAACTTGGGGTGTGCCTTGACATTGGCGAGAGGACGGTTGGGATTGTTTTTCAGCAATGTGCGTAATCCAATATGGCCGCCGTCAGCCATTTTGGATTATAAGCAGTACGATCTTAGATTTTCTTCTCCGGACAATAACTCATGAACGATTTAACCGATTAACTTCAAACTTTGTGTGTGCCTTGACATTGGCGAGAGGACGGTTGTGATTGTTTTCCAGCAATGTGTGTAATCTAATATGGCCGCCGTCAGCCATATTGGATTATAAGCAGTTGGATCTTGTCCGGACAACAACTCGAGAACGATTCAACCGATCTACCTCATATGTGGGGAGTGCCAGGATTGTTTTTCAAGGACGTGCTTGATCCAATATGGCCACCATCAGCCATACTGGATTTCATTGGATTTTAAGCAGTTTGATCTTGTCTGGACAATAACTGGAGTACGATTCAACTGATCTACTTCAAACTTGGACATCGGTGAGAGGACGGTTTGGATTTTTTTTCAGCGATGTGCATAATCCAATATGGCCACCGTCAGCCATATTGGATTATAAGCAGTTGGATCTTAGATTTTCTTGTCCGGACAATAACTCGTGAACGATTTAATCGATCAACTTCAAATTTGGGGTGTGCCTTGACATTGGTGAGAGGACGGTTGGGATTGTTTTCCAGCAATGTGCGTAATCTAATATGGCCGCCGTCAGCCATATTGGATTGTAAGCAGTTGAATCTTGTCTGGACTCGAGAACGATTCAACCGATCTACTTCATACCTGGAGAGTGCCTTGACATTGTTGAGAGGAGGATTAGGATTGTTTTTCAAGGACGTGCTTAATCCAATATGGCCACCATCGGCCATACTGGATTTCATTGGATTTTAAGCAGTTTGATCTTGTCCGGACAATAGCTGGAGTACGATTCAACTGATCTACTTCAAACTTGGGGAGTCCCTTGGCCTTAGTGAGAGAACAGTCATGTATTATGTTTTATGGATGTGCATAATCCAATATGGGTGCCATCTGCTGTATTGGATTATGTTAAGCTCATCAGCGATATCTCCATTTTCAAATCATACTCTTATCAATGATATGAGATATCATCGACCCCAAAAAATCGACCATAGAGGTCCATGTCCCCCGCTAGCAGCACCAGTTATGGTGGATGTAACTGGTGCTGCTAGCGGGGGACATGGACCTCTATGGTTGATTGTTCAGATTATTATAAGGGTTCAAAGCAAGAATGGCTTGCAACCTTTGTTTTTGTTCAGAATATTTTTGTTCTTCCGCCATATTTGTCGCATGTGATATGTCAAATTATTTATTTAGTTCTCCAATTCATCCAACATACCACACTGAATTTATCACATTATAATCTTTTACAAGCCACTGCTAAAGCATCTTCTGCATTCAGGCTTTTACATATGCATTTTCCATTCATTGTGTGCCAATATACACTGACTAAAACTGTCTGGCTGAGGGGTTGTTTCACCTTTTAGGTGCTGCCTCATGTTAATCTCGTGTAACAGCCATTTAAAAATAAAACAAAGTTGCATGAAAAGATTCTCAATAGTTCCATAGATTTAGGCAGTCGTAGTTTAAGCAAATTCTCCTGTGCAAATGAGGCCAGGAGTGTCCTAGATGTATACCAAGATTGGAAAGAAGACTGGATTACATTTAACGCCAGTAGTACATGTATATCTACCCAGGCAGACCGAGAATGATACATTGTACAAGCCCTGATCAAAGTGATCTCCTGATCATTCTGAATTTGTCCACAGTGCAAAATGAATTTGGTGTCAGTTGTACAACCAGTGTACAGCAGTTGGGTAACTCGTGATAACAGCGCCACATGAAAACAAATCATTTACACACCAGAATCTAATTGCCATCCAAGTTTGACCCTGCCTTGAGTTTCTCGTAATTCAGGCGAGTTCTAATCCCTGTCCAAGCTTGTCGATGGAGGCTGTTGTGGTTCAAGAAATCATTTCTGCAGTGGATTCCACATATTGACAACAGTCCATTTTAGACATGAGCGCTCACACGCTTGCAAGATCAACCCTCAAGTTTCTGTGATTTCCCCATTCAATAAGGACCTATTTTTCTGATGGGGTATTCTCCATCTACCAGAAATTATGGATGCCTTATATTTTCATCATAATTGAAAGAACTCCACATGAGACATTCCAAATGTCTTTGTCTGCTTTGACGGTCACAGAATGAATTGCATGCTTCAGGCATTCTTCATCCACAGAGATCACGAGATTGCATACAAGAACAGTATCAAAATATTTTGGCAATATTAAAATTTGTCCTCGTCACATGACCACTTCATCTGAGTCCTCATCCTCTGGTCGTCTCTCTCGCACAGAGTTGTAATGTTCTCCCAGACCAAAGGCATGGCGGTAATATCTGAATATAAAACATAATTGATGTGTTATCCATAGTTCACCCCTGTCCGTACACACCCGCCACCCCTTCAAACTGGTTCAAAGAAGATGATCATTATAATGACAAAGTTTACAGAAACAAATAAACCTAAATACACATTCTCTGTTCGTAATAACAGCAAATTAATTATAATGCCACATTTCACTAGGAAATATGTAGCCTTTCTAACGAGGGTTGACTGTTTAATCAATAGGATTCTTGGTATATCAAAACCATATCACTGCAAAATTCACTCAGAAATCCAAGAAAATAAGAAAAAAACAGACCCTGGTTTTGTACACTGATGATGGTACATGTGTTCTAGTAGAAAGGTGTGTATCAAGAGCCTCCCTTTAAGAGTTATTTGTGACTTTGGGCATGGTGGTTGCATTCAGTACATTCATTAAGGATTGATTTGTGATGCAACTTTGTTGTCAGATATGTGATCTTTAGAGATTCACATTGTTTTCGCCGCTATATAGCTGTAATTTTACCGAATTTGACGTTCTATAAAATTCTCTTACCCCAAGTCCCCCATCACACAGAGAAAGAAGGCTAGCTATACATAACATTTTTTCCCCATGATTTATGCACCTTAACTATTGAAAATCATCTGGTATCCTTATCATGAATGCAACTTGCCCTACATGTTTCGCTGGATTCTTTGGAAATTTGTCATGTGAAGATGTGGATGTTAACTTTGTGACCTGATTTCCATTTGCTGCATATTCTTGTGAACCCAACTCAAAGCTTTTGCTGGATTCTTTCGAAAGTTGCCACATATTATCATGTGCATATGGCCTTTTTGACCACATCTGACATTTTCAAAGGACCAACGCCCCTTTCTTCATTGAAAAAAAATGCACTTGGTACCTTTGCTTGGAAGAAATCATCACCATCAGGTGGAGTAAAAAGAAAACAGTTGGTGTATGATTCTTGGAAGCACCATAAACTGGTGTATGATTTCTTGAAACCATCACCAAAAGGACGCAGTCTGATGTCATCAAAGTTCAGTTTTGAATAGAATCCTCCCATAACTATCATATCATTCATCAGCTGATGTGAAGATTATCTCCCGAACAACGCATGTAACTATCTATATCCTTTTTGTTCCCCATTCTCCTTTTCTGGGTTTAACCATGTTGTTATCTGTCATAGTACTGTATATGTTTATGGGCATACTTGGTTTCAACTAAAGTTTTCACTCAAGTTTGGAAAAACTCACACAAAAGAAGCTTTAATGAGTTTCCTATGAGTTTGATCAAATTGAAGGTTAACAGCAAAACTGTAAGGGTGTGATACAGCTTTTTTTATCATATAGATCATGGTGTATAAGAGTGCTATTGGCAAATGGAACATGAAAAAGCCAGTTTCACACTGGTGTACAAGTATATATGTTCTTCAGAAAATGATGTGCAGGCAACCTATTAACCAGGACTGCCATTATATATATAACAGGATAGATATTTATCATATGAATTCTTTTTTAAATCATATCAGTTGAAGCTTCGTATGAGGTGAATGTTTTCAGCAGGTCTAATGGTATGTGATTAAGAAATGGAACTCACAACAAAAGCAGTGGCTGACCCCCATACTCCTCCCCTATCACCAAGTCTGGTCCGTCCCCTTGTAACACTTCTACTGGCAGTTCTAGCACATGAGATAGCGCTCGTATCTGCAAATACATAAAATCACTCTGTATAAACAGGGTTAGAAGGTGAACAATAATAGGTCAAGGTCACTCATCTTCAATAGGTGTCTGGTACAGTGTATATGTATGTGCATGTAGTATGAATTTGGAAAACCTGGCTAAAATCCTGTGCAATTAATCTATGTTCATCAAGTATCGACCTTGAAAAAGTAGGTCAAGGTTGGTCATCTCAAATAGGCACCAGCAGCAGATGTGGTATAAATTGGGAAAGCCTGACTGAACCTTCAATAAATATTGTGGGCAATGGATGGCACTGAAAACAACAATTATCTGTAGTCAAAACTTTGGGCCAAGGAATATCACACCCGATCCAAGTTTTCTCATTTGATGTCCATCAATCTTTATTATTGTGAATGTGTATCAGTGCAATACAAATAAAGGGAGGTATAGCAAGGGCCCTGCTTCTCTAAATACATGAATGTTTTTTATGTGCCACACGGGATATTTGCGTGGTTTACAAATATTAAGACTTTCCATTCATAAGTAGATGCTTTCACATTAATTAATAGATTTTATAATTGGTACTGTACTATATCTAATCACAGTATCTAATCTCTCAGATTTCATTAATTTTAAGAGGATTTCACAGGTGACCTACTTCTAACTGTCCTCCCCAAGCTGTTGTTGTTGCAACCTCATTACAATAGTCTGCATACTCCTCTGAAAATGGAAAGAAACTTTGAAATACATGCAGCTTCAACTAGGATACAATATCCTATGTTTCACACCAGGTAATTGATACATTGTAACTTATTACCAGTGTTATGGCACAAACATGACTAGCATGTATACCTTGTCAATTTTGAAAAGTGGTCTTGACAAATTATGCAGTACTGACAGTTCTGTAATCAATATTTACCATAGCTTGGGCCAGACTACCTTATTAAAATGTCTCGGGACACACCGTAGATATGTCATAGTTAACGTTGTTCCATAGCTCAAGCTGGGCTATACTGAACACTGGACACACTGTAGAACACTGTTCCAAACCTGGGCTAGTATAATGAGTGAGTGAGTGAATAGAATTTAACATCGCTTTCAACAATATTTCAGCTATATCACGACGAACCAACTAAGCACCACCCAGCTCATTTGTGTTCCTGCTACTTCAAAGAAGAAATCTTTGAAGCAGAATGGAACCATCGACCCTATAAAACACTGAGGACAGCGCACAAGACACAGACAGGACGCTTACATGATGCAATAAAGACAAGTGATATTACAGTGCTAGACATCACATTATCAAGTTCCTATTGCTTCTCAGCAAAATGCATTGAAGCAACAGGAACCTGAACCCACCCATCCACCCGCTGGGCTATAATGAACACTAGACAGACTGTAGATCCTTGTTCCATACCTGGGCTATACTGAATACACTGCAGATATGTCAGAATTAACATTGTTCCATACCTGGGTTATACTGAACACATGTAGATATGCCAGAATTAACCTTGTTCCATACCTGGGCTATACTGAACACACTAGATATGTCAGAATCAAACCTTTTTCCAGACCTGGGCTATACTGAACACTGGACACACTGTGGATATGTCAGAATTAACATTGTTCCATACCTGGGCTATAGTGAACACTGGGCACACTAGATATGTCAGAATCAACCTTGATACATACTTGGGCTATACTGAACACTGGACACACTAGATATGTCAGAATCAAACCTTGTTCCATACTTAGGCTATACTGAACACTGGACACACTGTAGATATGTCAGAATCAACTTTGTTCCATACCAGGGCTATACTGGACACACTGTAGATATGTCAGAATTAACCTTGTTCCATACCTGGGCTATACTGGACACACTAGATATGTCAATCAACCTTGATCCATACCTGGGCTATACTTATCTCCTGAACACTGGACTCCCTGTAGATATGTCAGAATTAACCTTGTTCATACCTGGGCTATACTGAACACTGGACACACTGTAGATATGTCAGAATCAGACCTTTTTCTATACTGGACACACTGTAGATATGCCAGAATTAACCTTGTTCCATACCTGGTCTATACTGGACACAATGTAGATATGTCAGAAGCGACCTTGTTCCATACCTGGACTATACTGAACACTGGGCACACTAGATATGTCGGAATCAACCTTGTTCCATACCAGGGCTATACTGAACACTGGACACACTAGATATGTCAGAATCAACCTTGTTCCATACTTGGGCTATACTGAACACTGGACACACTAGATATGTCAGAATCAAACCTTGTTCCATACTTAGGCTATACTGAACACTGGACACACTGTGGATATGCCAGAATTAACCTTGTTCCATACCTGGGCTATACTGAACACTGGATACACTAGATATGTCAGAATTAACCTTGTTCCATACCTGGGCTATACTGAACACTGGACACACTGGAGATATGTCAGAATCAACTTTGTTCCATACCAGGGCTATACTGGACACACTGTAGATATGTCAGAATTAACCTTGTTCCATACCTGGGCTATACTGGACACACTAGATATGTCAATCAACCTTGATCCATACCTGGGCTATACTTATCTCCTGAACACTGGACTCCCTGTAGATATGTCAGAATTAACCTTGTTCATACCTGGGATATACTGAACACTGGACACATTGTAGATATGTCAGAATTAACCTTGTTCCATACCTGGGCTATACTGAACACTGGACACACTAGATATGTCAATCAACCTTGATCCATACCTGGGCTATACTTATCTCCTGAACACTGGACACACTGTAGATATGTCAGAATTAACCTTGTTCATACCTGGGATATACTGGACACTGGATACACTAGATATGTCGGAATCAACCTTGTTCCATACCTGGTCTATACTGGACACACTGTAGATATGTTAGAATCAACCTAATTCCATACCAGGGCTATACTGGACACACTGTAGATATGTCAGAATTAACCTTGTTCCATACCTGGGCTATAGTGAACACTGGGCACACTAGATATGTCCGAATCAACCTTGATACATACCTGGGCTATACTGAACACTGGACACAATGTAGATATGCCAGAATTAACATTGTTCCATACCTGGGCTACACTGGACACACTGTAGTTATGTTAGAATCAAACCTTGTTCCATACCTGGGCTATACTGAACACTGGACACACTGTAGATATGTCAGAATCAACCTTGATCCATACCTGGGCTATACTGAACACTGGACACACTGTAGATATGTCTAGTGTGCCCAGTGTTCAGTATAGCCCAGATATGTCAGAATCAACCTTGATCCATGCTTGGGCTATACTGGACACACTGTAGATATGTCAGAATTAACATTGTTCCATACCTGGGCTATACTGAACACTGGACACACTGTAGATATGTCTAGTGTGTCCAGTGTTCAGTATAGCCCAGATATGTCAGAATCAACCTTGATCCATACTTGGGCTATACTGGACACACTATAGATATGTCAGAATTAACATTGTTCCATACCTGGGCTATACTGAACACTGGACACACTGTAGATATGTTAGAATCAACCTTGTTCCATATCTGGGCTATACTGAACACTGGACACACTGTAGATATGTCAGAATCAACCTTGTTCCATACCTGGGCTATACTGAACACTGGACATACTGTAGATATGTCAGAATCAACCTTGTTCCATACCTGGGCTATACTGAACACTGGACATACTGTAGATATGTCAGAATCAACCTTGTTCCATACCTGGGCTATACTGAACACTGGACACACTGTAGATATGTCAGAATCAACCTTGTTCCATACCTGGGCTATACTGAACACTGGACATACTGTAGATATGTCAGAATCAACCTTGTTCCATACCTGGGCTATACTGGACACACTGTAGATATGTCAGAATTAACATTGTTTCATACCTGGGCTATACTGGACACACTGTAGATATGTCAGAATTAACATTGTTCCATACCTGGGCTATACTGAACACTGGACACACTGTAGATATGTCAGAATCAGACCTTTTTCCATACCTGGTCTATACTGGACACACTGTAGATATGCCTGAATTAACCTTGTTCTATACCCGGTCTATACTGAACACTGGATACACTGTAGATATGCCAGAATTAACCTTGTTCCATACCTGGTCTATACTGGACACACTGTAGATATGGCAGAATCAACCTTGTTCCATACTTGGGCTATACTGAACACTGGACACACTAGATATGTCAGAATCAAACCTTGTTCCATACTTGGGCTATACTGAACACTGGACACACTAGATATGTCAGAATCAACCTTGTTCCATACTTGGGCTATACTGAACACTGGACACACTAGATATGTCAGAATCAAACCTTGTTCCATACTTGGGCTATACTGAACGCTGGACACACTGTGGATATGCCAGAATTAACCTTGTTCCATACCTGGGCTATACTGAACACTGGATACACTAGATATGTCAGAATTAACCTTGTTCCATACCTGGGCTATACTGAACACTGGACACACTGTAGATATGTCAGAATCAACTGTGTTCCATACCAGGGCTATACTGGACACACTGTAGATATGTCAGAATTAACCTTGTTCCATACCTGGGCTATACTGAACACTGGACACACTAGATATGTCAATCAACCTTGATCCATACCTGGGCTATACTTATCTCCTGAACACTGGACACATTGTAGATATGTCAGTATTAACCTTGTTCATACCTGGGATATACTGAACACTGGACACATTGTAGATATGTCAGAATTAACCTTGTTCCATACCTGGGCTATACTGAACACTGGACACACTAGATATGTCAATCAACCTTGATCCATACCTGGGCTATACTTATCTCCTGAACACTGGACACATTGTAGATATGTCAGTATTAACCTTGTTCATACCTGGGATATACTGAACACTGGACACATTGTAGATATGTCAGAATTAACCTTGTTCCATACCTGGGCTATACTGAACACTGGACACACTAGATATGTCAATCAACCTTGATCCATACCTGGGCTATACTTATCTCCTGAACACTGGACACATTGTAGATATGTCAGTATTAACCTTGTTCATACCTGGGATATACTGAACACTGGACACATTGTAGATATGTCAGAATTAACCTTGTTCCATACCTGGGCTATACTGAACACTGGACACACTAGATATGTCAATCAACCTTGATCCATACCTGGGCTATACTTATCTCCTGAACACTGGACACATTGTAGATATGTCAGTATTAACCTTGTTCATACCTGGGATATACTGAACACTGGACACATTGTAGATATGTCAGAATTAACCTTGTTCCATACCTGGGCTATACTGAACACTGGACACACTAGATATGTCAATCAACCTTGATCCATACCTGGGCTATACTTATCTCCTGAACACTGGACACACTGTAGATATGTCAGAATTAACCTTGTTCATACCTGGGATATACTGAACACTGGACACTGGATACACTAGATATGTCGGAATCAACCTTGTTCCATACCAGGTCTATACTGGACACACTGTAGATATGTTAGAATCAACCTTGTTCCATACCAGGGCTATACTGGACACACTGTAGATATGTCAGAATTAACCTTGTTCCATACCTGGGCTATACTGAACACTGGACACAGTGTCAATATGTCAGAATCAAACCTTGTTCCATACCTGGTCTATACTGAACACTGGACACACTGTAGACATGTCAGAATCGACCTTGTTCCATACCTGGACTATACTGAACACTGGACACACTAGATATGTCAGAATTAACCTTGTTCCATACTTGGTCTATACTGAACACTGGACACATTGAAGACATGTCAGAATCAACCTTGATCCATACCTGGGCTATACTGATCTCCTGTATCCTCCTTCGTTAGGAATGGTAAGAAGTTATCAGACTCAGATAGCATGTAGTCTGCTGCCTGATGTCTTAGACTAGAATTGGATTCCTAAGCAGAAAAAGAGAATATTTAATGGAATAAATCTGTTCTTGCATATTATGTGCATGGAACATGAGCTGGGGTGGAGGATAACAATGGGGTAAAACATTTGCTTTATTCTATATTTCTGTATTACTCCCTGCTTTGAATACTTCTCAATACATTGCCAAAGTGACCTGTTCACCATTCTATGTTCTTATGTAGAGTTTCTATTATGAACCATCAATACCACAAACTCTATAATAATCTGTTAGTGACTAACCTGGATACTTTTCTGTTCCAGTTGATGGCAAATCGCATTATACAAACTGAAAATGTAAATAATTTTTAGAAATTCAATATTAAAATGTTAATTTGGTGAAGTGATAATTGAATATATAATCATGCCTGGTAAACCAATACTTGCATCAAAGATTTGTTTTCTTCTTCACAACAAATATCATAGACATATCGTATAGCACAAATGAAAGAAAGAAGTACTCAAGTCTGGCTTAATTAGATGACAATGTCATTGTTATGATAGTCCACTGCTTACCCAAGGTAATTAGATGACTGTGCCATTATTATGATAGCCCATTGATTCTACCTGAGATGACGGTGTCATTTATATTAAGATAGTCCATTGATTACCTAAGGTAATTTAGATGGCAGTGTCATTATTATGATAACACAGTGATTACCTGAGATAATTAGATGACAGTGTCATTATAATAACCCATTGATTACCTGAGCTAAATTAGACTGCATTCGATAGCTCAGTCGGTAGAGCAGTGGCACGGTATTCTCAAAGTCGTGAGTTCGATTCTCACCCAAGCCAGTATATTATGGCCAGGTGTTCCACAATGTAGGAATATAATTATATTATAATTTATCCCTGAAGATGAATATAACCATTGATTATTGGCGGTAAATTGAATGATGGTGTCATCATTATGAGACCCGATTCATAACCTGAGGTGAATTCTCTCACAAGTCAATATTGTTGTTAAAATTCAATCACCCCCAATTTTGTGGCAAAATTCATTCAGTCATTCTAATGACATAGAAATGACAATTTGATATGGAGTATAGCCATAAATATGAAGTAATTTGTTGCAAATTATCTCAAAAGTACTCTATGGGTATTCTCTCTGCACATGCAAAACTATTTCACTCGCACATTGGAAAATGCACGAAATAGATGATGTCCATTGATTTAACCTTGAAAAAGGGCAGAGATAAACACACCATAATTCAGGCTTTTATGTAGTATTTGTTAACCTATTGTCTCCATTTCCACTTTTTCACTCGTTCCAGACAACAGGGTGTCGCACTCCTATCTCTCTCATGTTAAATTGCCATTTAGGGTATCTCATTGCAAAGTAGGGTATTTTGTCAATATCCTGTTCTGATGAATTTGACTTCCCCTAACTTTATTGTAGGAAATTTCACTTCACCTTATTAGGCCCTATAGCTCTTCATGAAAACAAATTTGGAATGTTGCAAAAAGTACTAACCGAGATAAAAATATTCACCTTCTGCATGTCAAGTCTGTCAGAAAAGTATCTACAGTACAATGAATTGATCAAGCCATTGTATTCAATCAGTGAAAACTTCTCTACAAAATTATACTTACCAATTACCATCAGAATGGATCTGAAAGAATATCACAGGAAAAAATATTGAGAGAACAGAAAGAAAAATATTTGCTAAATTGAGGAATTTCATTTCGAGGAGTTTAAAGAAAAAATATGCAGTTAGAAAATCGGTTACTTTCAAGCTTGTTTTTGTGCAATTTCATGTGTATAAAACACTTTGTGAGGCATTATAAATGCCATACGCAAAACCTGAGAGATGGATGCGACCCTTTTGGGTCCCGACTATAGATCACGATATAATTGAAGTTAATCCTTAGTCAATAGATTTGCCCAGACAGCAGCGGCAGCTGCACTGACATGTGACTCCCGGCATGAATTTGCAGTTCATACTTTTGCTGCCTTTCCTAATTTTACCACAGCATAGGAAGTACTTTTAATCAATGATAACTGAACTATTTTCAATTGGAAGTTTCCAAAATGAACATCAATGCAAACATAATGGTCCTTTCTTGAAAAAGGATAAATTTGAAGCATATTTACACTAGTTATCAAATCCATTGTCTAAGACTTTTTATATAATGGGAATTCTAGATTCACTTCATGTAGCATGCAAGGACAATAAAACAATTCATACAATAGCCAGGTCTAGGGAAAACTGGGTCTTCATTCAGATTTCCCAGCTGCAAGACCTGGACAACTGAATTTACATCAAAATCCTGACTTTATGCAGATCTAATGAAAAGACAATGTCGAGTTATCATGGTGATACCTTTAGGAATGTACAGAAGACAAAAATATTTCCCACACCTCATGTGTGACTAGACCTCTTTGAACCAGTTTTTGTTTTATTTTTTTAGCCTCTATATGTCTGGCTCCTTGTAAATTCTCGACTTCCTGGTCTCGGATCAACACTTCTCTCTCACGACTCTTCTCTGCCTTCTTGTCCTACAATGATAATACATGTGCACCTTAGCATCAGGTAAGATTAGCATAATAAGCGATTCAAATTCTTACATTTTCAACTGCAGGCTTGAATAAAACACAGATCCCACAGTTCAAGTTTAAACTACCAAGAAATCCTAATCAATTGATAGCGATCAAAGTTGATAAATGGACAATGAAGATAATTTATTATTTCTTTGATTATATGGGGTATGTATATTTACATGTAGAAGAAAGACATTAGAAATTGATCATTTATGGTAGTACGTAATATACATAGTCCTGCTTCAGCTCTAATGGGGGATAACTCTAGTACCTTAACACACATTTGATGTAAACACCATATATTATGATATTAACACACATATTATGCCCAAAAGGAAGCATGACAAAAAAATATATATATACACAAGATGAATTATGACTTAACTAGATTGACAAGTCATTTTTATAGCAGATGATGGGAGCAGTGTTTTATAATTTCAAAAGCTTATTGTCAACTCAACCATATACCACATGTCATATCCTTGATGCCCAAAAGGTATAGATTTAACAACTGGACATTTTTCAAGAAATGATACACCGAGGCATTGCATTTACATGTACAGTTTTTTTTAACTATTAGTCAACTTGATTAGGAAACAGTTATACAAGGTACAGTGAGGTAGTACTCTGTTCTGTACTTATGGAGTGGTGAGTGAATATGATGTAGCGTCGCTTTCAACTATATTTCAGTCATATATCATGACGTTAGGTCCTATTACTTTTCACACCTGGGAATCCCATGCCATTTTCATTTCATTTTATTTCACTCCGACCACTCAGGGTGGTACGAGAGATATACAGCTATTACATATATACATTTGGCGACTACATGCGTGTGTAAACATAATCAATACATAAACATTTATACAATAATTGAATATTCTAGTCGTATTTACAAAGTGCCATACCTTCCTTGACAAACTTGCATATATTTTTCAGCTTATGTATATCTCCAGTTTGGAAAAAGTTTCTGAGTTTGATTACATTTGGTCTAACGTAAGTTTTGACGGGAATATACTTTGCTCTTAAAGCATTCAATGTTGGACACAAAAACATAAAGTGAAACTCGTCCCCAATGCTGCGTGTTTCACATGCGGTGCAGTAACGTTCAGATGGAGGTATTGCTATGTGACGCCATCTTCCTGTTTCTATTGGGAGTTTATGATTGCAGGTTCGAAATCTGGATAGGATTTTTCTGCTTTTATCATCCAGATTCTTCAGGTAGAATTCCAGCTCGAAATTTGTTTTGAAAATTCGGTATATAACACCCTATTTTGAGTAATACATGTCACTGTACCATTTTTTAATAAATTGATCTTTCAGCGTTTGCTCCAGAATTTTTAGAAAACAGGCAGCATTGTTTACACTTTGAGAATCCCAAATATAGTTGAAACCGGTATTGTATAGTATGGTTTTAACGTGGTTTAGCCAGGGATAGTTGACTACTCCTCTTTGCGCGAAAATAAATTTGTATATGACATATGCCAGCTTGCTTTCTTTCCCTGGTATCATCCGTAACCAGAATGAAACTATACTAACATGGACTCTGATGTATAATGGGTACACACCGAGTTCTCCATATACCATAAAATTGGGCGACGATTTTTTGATTCCTAAGACTCGTTTACAGAATTGTAAGTAAAATGATTCGAGTATATCTAATTTCTCAAAACCCCATATTTGACAGCCATATAACAAGATTGGTCGAACCACCTGATCAAAAAGTTTCAATTGACAGTCAATAGGCAAACACAGATTTCGAATTTTTCTGTCTACTCCAAATAAGGCTTTTGACGCTTGTGTAATGAGCTGCTTTCTCGCAGATAGATATTTGCCAGTATATTTCATTAGTACTCCAAGATAGCAGTATTCGTTAACAAGATCGATTGTTTTGCCTTTAAAGTAAAAAGTAGGTAATTTCTTCGGTAGACGTCTACAAAATATTGACATCTAGTTCCCATAAATCACAATAACTCTCAAAAACGACGAGGGCATTTTGAAGACCACGCTTCGTTTCTGCTAGGAGGATTGTGTCATCAGCATACAGTAAAATCAGTAACAGTATAAAAATCTCTAATTGATTCTCGATATCCTGTGAAAGAGAAGATAACTCTTCTACATTATTGAGTTCCATAAAAGTTTCTAGATCATTCAGATATAAAGAGAATAGTAAAGGTGCCAAATTTTCGCCTTGGCGGACTCCAACATCGCATACAAAAAAATCACTTCTTGCTTTGCCAATTTCAACGCATGATTTGATACATTTATACATATTTCTAATTAAATTAAAACATTTCCCACCCACGCCTTCTTTAACCAATTTATACCATAACCCCCCTCTCCACACTGTGTCGAATGCTTTAGAAAAATCTATAAATGAGCAGTACAGGTTTTTTTTAGTATTCAAAAAATATTCAACAATATGATGTAAAACAAAAATATTATCCATACATGAGTAACCCTTCCTGAAGCCTGTCTGTGATTCCTTCAATACGTTATACCTCTCACAAAACTCACTCAATCTGGGTCAATGCATAGGGTCCAATTCTTTTTTACACCCGAGAACCTCACGAGTGGGGTCTTATTGCTTTTCACACTTGCATGGGAACCCCATGGGTGCCCCAGTTAGTCGCCTCTTACGATAAGCTGTCTGAAGAGCTGTGGTTTATTCTTACCATGACCTGGGGTGTGCACAATAACATCCCAAGTCTTCTCTGGTACCCGGTTCCATTTGTTTATGAATAAATAATTTACCAGCACGATCCCAGTCAGTCGTGCTGAATGGAAACTTCATTACAACTCCTTAGTTTAATACATATCCCAGGGCGGTGCAAGCCCAATTGTTAAACAAAACAATTGATTACATAAACACATTACACCAACCAGAGAAAGCAATTTCTCTCTAATTCATGCTTCAACCGAGAGAAATAACATAACCCTGAAGCTGCATGGGGCTGTACTTATGGATAACCATGCAAGACCAGAAGTGCCTTTCTTTTTAAATGTGCATATGTAGGAACAAACAATGCAACTGAACAATGGTAAGTTGGTTGTTATAAAAGTGTTAATTGTATCTGATAATAAGTGAAAATATCCATGACATGTCTATAGTAGCCATGGGTGGTCTACCTGCATTATGGTACATTTGAGATGTATTTGCCACTGACCATGATGAACCAAAAAATCTGGGAAGTTGGTTTGTATGTTATTTGAAATTAAACAGGTAAAGTTGAAAATATAAACAGTTGATTTCTAACTTTGTGGTCGTTAAGACCATCCCTAACAACACTTTGTGTTTCAAGTAACCCTACCTACTAAAAATAATCGGTTACTTTTAGAGCATGCTTTAGTTTTATTTTTGGCTCTGAATTTCCAATAAGTTTTTGTCGTTAAGACCATCCCTAAAAACACTTTGTGTTTCAAGTAACCCTACCTACTAAAAATAATCGGTTACTTTTAGAGTATGCTTTAGTTTTATTTTTGGCTCTGAATTTCCAATAAGTTTTTGTATAACTCTATCCAATTCATTGACTTTTCTGATTTGTTACTGTCTAACATTACGAAGGCAAAATATCAGATCCAGTTCATCTCAAAGCACTGAAATCCTTCACAGTATCTACGTATATGTAATTTGTGCATTTTTATTCTGAAATATACCTCATGTTATTTTCATAGCGCCCAGTCACAATGTCAGAACATTGCAAGCCCAAGTGCTTTGAGAATAACATGATAGGTAATGGGGATTTTCTTTGATTCTGAACAGATTTCCATCAAATTTCAGAAAAACATGCACAAATTACACAGAGATACTGTGGGGAATTTCACGTCTCAAAAGAATTATTACCGAAAATCATGTGCGTTCATAATGTGAGACACTACATGGAAGCATAGTCAAAGTCAATACAACTAAATATCCAGCTATAGATTGCTAAAGAGTTCATATTTTCCTTTCAAAGCTCATCATTACACAAGACATGTATGATACGCTGAAAAAGCAAAAAATAAATTAATAAATAAAATAATAAATTCCGTACCGACCTTTTGATGAATTCATTACAGGAAACAATTTATGTTACTATGGATGGCCTGACTATGTCACATCTCATAAGTTAATCACATGAATGATGATGATATAACAGATATATGTTCAAAAGAAAATTTATCAGTTGTGCTTTTAAAGTTCATTGTGAGCTGTTTAAATTCAATTATTAAACAAGGGTTATGTGTAACCCGGCAGCTCGCCGTTTTGGGTTTTGTCAATAACATGCAGCTTCGCATAAAGATTGAGCCCTTCACATTGCACATCACTGGCAATGACAATACATATTGTTATAAAAATTTGACTTCTTTGTCAGTGATGTTGAAGTTGGATTGAAAGATGAACTATATTATAAAACTTTTTTTCCAAAATTAAGCTTTATATACATGTCATTATGAATGACAATTTATGAATGTACAATTGAAATTTGGTCCGAGATGTGGGTGTGAAATGCCTGGACAAATATGGTTCGTGTAAAAGCTTTAGGTTAAATCATGATGTGGAATGGGATTCGATACCAAAATTGAAGGAAATGGTGTCCTTCATTAAAGGCGACACAAAATTCCAAACCACCAGGGGCTCGGTACTGCGGGATTCCCCCCGCCGGTTATTTAATATTGTAATTCTGAAATAAAATAATGTCATTAAACTATTAGTAATTACTATAAAGGAATATATTGTAGTTGATTTGACGTGTTTGTGTATATACAATGTACACTGCATCTCCTACCTAATACGTTAGTATCACATATAAGAGATATAAAATTAGAAATTGAAATATGAGGGTATGTGGTCGGGCGAAGTGTAAGTTAGGAGATGGAGGGTGGGCATCAGAGTCCAAAAGAAGTCAAAATCCAAAAGTCCAGCCTAAACAAAAAACATTAACCTTCCAGCTTGAGTCTAACGTTGTGCTAAACACAAAAACTTAACCGGACACCGACACCGACACTTTCCCCCCCTCTCTCCCAATACCTCGCCTACTTCCTATACGGCGAGCTAAAAATGTCATTTTAAGTACATCATCGTAAATTGTTGTTCCACACTGTGGTGCAACATCAAACCGACTACTCACCTGTGCCCCAGTTAGTGCCCCAGTTAGTCGCCTCTTACAACAATGTCTCTGAGGAGCTGATGCCTAATCTTACCATGACCTGGAGTGTGCACAACACCACCCCAGGTCAATCCCCAGGAGCCTCATGGGGCTCCAATTATTTAAACTATGCTGCAACCAACTATGCTGCAGGAATGTCCCAGCATGGTAGCTACTGCCTGTACAGAGACATGCTGCAATCATGCTGGGAATTTGCAGCCTGGTTCCAGCATGGTAGCCACAACTTGAACAGAGACAAGCTGCAACCATGCTGAAAGTTGGCAGTATGGTTCCACCATGGTAGATACAGCATGTACACAAATTGTAACTTCTCCAAGTTATCCCTTACCAAAAATTCTTGTAAGATCTTACAAGAAAGTGTCCTGTAAGATCTTGTAGGACAGTCTTGTAAGAGTTTGACACTTTTCTTGTAAGACTGTCCTACAGGATCTTACAAGATCCTACAAGACTGTCCTACAGGATCTTACAAGATCCTACAAGACTGTCCTACAGGATCTTACAAGATCGTCCTTCAGGATCCTACAAGATCTTACAAGACTGTCATACAGGATCTTACAAGACTGTCCTGCAGGATCTTACAAGATCCTACAAGACTGTCCTACAGGATCTTACAAGACCATACTTCAGGATCCTACAGGGTTGTCCTACAGGGCTGTCATTTGTGTCAATTAACGCAGATAGAATAATGCTGGATGGTTGTGCAGGGTTGTCCAATATACTGCAGGTTTACGATGAAACGTTTCATGTCGAATGAGATAGTCAACATAACAAATTATATGCATTCATTTCATACATTTTATTGTATAAAACAGAAACGTATAGACAGCTATACACACAAAACAGAAACGTATATACAGCTATACACACAAGGGATTATTATGTTGTCATGTCATACATTTTATTATATAAAATAGAAACATTTATAGGGAACAGCAACCAGCACATGCACGTGGCATCCATGTTTTTCTCAACAGATCAAGTGTCTTTTATAACTTTTTAGCTCCCCATTCAATTTTGATTTCATCGCGTCCAAAATCATCTTGCTGGTAAAATATGAAAAGTCATCAAATTAGCAAAGAAATTGTTATCAAGTTATCAATGTGTCAAGTTATCCTGAAACTATTCAGAGGTTATCCTCATAATTTAAATGGGTAGAATGGTATAAAATTGTTGTGACATTAGCGAAAAAGTATGATTAGAATAATCTTAAAAATATTACACTACATTCAACTGGCGTATTGCTGATATTAGTGAATGTGACGATAACCAGGATGATTTGCATTGAAATATCATAGAAATGTGATGTTATTGTTATTGGTGTGCCCTCTGCAAAAACCAAACATGTGCCGCTCACTGAATAAAGATTATTTGGGTCCAGTAGCACCAAAGTCATTCAAATCATTTGTTATTAATGTAAAATACACATTCTTGAATGCATGTTATGAGTATTATAAAGCAATATAAATTATGATACTTAAGCAGTATTCATGGATTTGAAGCAAAATATTTTGAAGTGGGATCCAGAATTATGGATCAACACTAAATGAAAACGCAATCACAATTGAAAAAATATTGAGAATGTACACTAATATGATTTTAACAATGTTCGTCATCCAGTTGTATTGGTCATGTAATATTGCCTGATGCTATTTCCTCTTTGGCGAAGAAGTAATTCAACAATAGGCACTGCATGATTTCCATGATCACATGTCTGCTCCGAGTCGATGAAATGTGCGCCTCGAACATGTCCGATTGGTTGCATCTGAGGAGAAAAAAATTGTTTAAAACGTTTTAAATGAAATGAATGAATGAAATGTTCTCATTTTTCAAGATGTGGGTACAGATGTACAATTGCATTATGCAGCAATCCTTAGCCTTGGTCAAGAATAGTGCAATAAATAGACAATTAAAATATAGCCTGTTATCATGGTTATGGTGATAGGAAATCTAATCATAATTTATCCTGCTTTTCCTGGTCACATTTTTATCATAGCAAATATCGGTTATGCCAACAGTGTATTTGTTATTAATTTATTTAAATAAATATTCCTTTGCGATTTCATCAGAACTTTGGTATGGAAATATTCTCAAATCTTCTGGAAATATAAGCAGGAAACGATAAACATTTCAAAACAACAAGTGAGGATGTCAACTGATTTATTGAGAGCTAACATCCCCCCCCCCCCACCAAACTTCCTAGCAAGTTAAATCCTACTGTTTGACATGAACAGGAAATACACAAGCAGTGGTGTGATATAACCTATATATCTCACCCTCCGGGGGATTTCCTCCAGGGGTGCATGGCCAATCTTCACATGAGGTCCCCAAGCCTGGGCTTTTCCAGCTGACAATGCAACAATGGCAAATCACACTGCCTTGATGAACCTGGGTAGATCTGAAAGGAATTTTGAGACAGATCGAGTTATGGATATTTCTTTGTGAATTCCAGGCTAAATGAGTCATTAATTTTGACTGCAAATATAAGGTGAAGTGCTGCAGTAGTTACTGAGAAGAGTATCAATTGTTTAATATGCCAAGTATATGAAGAGAAACTTGTTGATAGTTAAAGCTCATAGAGGGTCCACATTACAACATTCTGAGTTTAACTAGAAATTAGAATTGTTTTGCTAATTAAGTTATAACATTATAATTATATTTATAACTTACTTACCATCATTACATGTAGCTTCACTCATCACCATCTGCAATACAGTTCTTTAAACCTCAATAGTTCCAGCTTAACATGAACAAATCAACTTTCTTTTTGCACTCTATCCTGCATGTTTTTCTGCTGTTGTTGTCCTCATATGACAGCATGGTGGCGCCACTAGTGGCCAATTAAAATATACCGGTACAGGGGAGATAACTCTCCTCAAATTGTTGAATTAATTCCAGCAAGTAAATTGCTAATGTAATAGACTACCAGGAAAATAGAATAATATTATCTGTATATAATTGGTGATAATGAAGACGGTAGAGTATTCATTAATGGACATTTTTTTTCTTCAAAATCATGTTAGAACTGATGTATTCTTCTAGAATTATTTTCTTCATTACGTCCAATTTTATTATAAAATCTTTGGATTGGACTGATTATTAATTAATTATTTATTAAACTTATTAATTTTATTATAAAATCTAAATTCAACAAGATTTCTTACACAAATATGATACTATTTTGATAACACTATGTAGAGATTGATATTATTGATATCTTTATTTTATTCGAATGAAAACCCATATGTCACTAATATGATCTCTGAAGTCTTACGTAAAGTTTGTGTATTTTTCAATTCAAGCTGTTGTTGTTGTTATTCATTGAAGAATTCGTCGCATTTTGTCGCTGTATCCAAACACCAAAATAGTTATATTGATAACTTGTATCATCGTTTAGATAACATATTGAAAAACAAATGTAGTACTTTGACAGAATTTCCCAATCAGGTTTGAAGGTAAACTATTATCAGATAGATTTTTTTTTATTTTGAAGAACAATTTTCTTACTTGAGTGAAACAGATGAGGTTCTCCCTATGATTGATTCAGTAGAGAGAAGTACAATTTTGGTATATATCATGATAATACGCCTGCCATTTTTAAAAGAGAAAGTGCTAACCATATCTTCAACTGGAGATCCAATGTTGTGGATATTCTGTAAAACTGTCTTGTAAAAATACTTTCCAAACGCAAACTGATTTTTTGTCCTACAGCCAAACTTATTCTTACAAGATCATGTAGGACAGCTGTCCTGCAGGATCTTACAAGATCTTGTAGGACAGCCAGCTTTGTCCTTCAGGATCTTGTAAGATCGTGTAGGACAAAAAAACTGTCTTGTAAGATCTTACAAGATCTTGTAAGAAAATTTCAAATCCTACAAGATCTTACAAGATTTTTTGGTAAGGGATTGCTTTATGTATTTGATCACTTCAGACTTGGCTAACTATAATTTTTATAACTTCTGTAAGTGGAGACCCGGACTGGTAAGCATAGTGCCACTCAAATGTTTGCACACAATAGGGTGTGTTCCTTCCCTGAATTGGAGACAGAGAGAGAGAATTAGAGGAATATTTCAGTCATATAGCGACAAGCAATATCAACTTCTATCAACGAACATTACCAATCTATCAACATGAGGATGAGTCCCACAAAACCCCTCTGCTTCCCCCAAGCAATTGAGAAATATACTGAGATTGTGCATCATATTATGGTTATATGTACTAATCATTCAAAATTGTCCTTTTTAGAGCATATCATTAATTTTACAGATATACAGCTACATTCAAGCATCACAAAAGGGGCATAACTTTGTAAAATAAGGCCCAAGGAGAACAATTTTTGGGGGGGGGGGGTTCTACAATAGAAGTAAACAAATAATTTGGTAGCTGTACCGGACACAGTTCTTCAGATATAACTGGTTAATACATTCAAGCATATCCAAGATTATCACACCCAAAAAGGGGCATAACTCCATAAAATAAGGGCCGATATGATGAATTTTTTGTGTGAATCTAGAATACAAGTAGATGTACCGAACACGGATCTGGAGATATAACTCAACTATATATCAACTACATATCACAAAATAATCAGAGATTATTAGATCCGAAAATGAGCTTAACTCCATAAAATATTGGCCGAAAGGACTCATTTTTTTGTAGGCATTTAGAATATAACTAGATAAAAAAGTTCCATCATAATTTGCAAGCTGTACCAAACACAGTTAATTAGATATAACTGGTTACAGTCAAGCATGTATCACACAATTGAAAATTATTGCACCTGAAAGGGTCTTAACTCCTTAAAATAAAGGCTGAGGCAACCAATTTTCTGTTGGCTTCTAGAATACAACAATATGAATAAGTTTCCAAAATGTAGTAGCTGTATCAAACACAGTTCTGTAGATCATATAGTTGATTACATTCAAGCATATATCACAAAATATTAAATCAATACATCTGTAAAGGGGCATAACTCTGTAAAATATGGGCCGAGCGGAGCCAGTTTCGATAGGCGTCTGATTTATGAATAGATGAATAAGTTTCCAAAATTTGGTCACTGTACATGTATGTCGAGCGGTTTTTCCTAAAATGCGGTACCGGTAACGAACGAACGGACGGACGTACATGGCAATGACAATACCCCGAGGCCAAAATGGCCGAGGGTTAACAAATCTAACAATGAAACGAATCTAAAAGCAAATTTACATCACAAATCAATCATCTCTTAGGAGACTGGTGCCATCTGGATGCAACCACCATCTTTAGATACTTAGCAAAAAGGACCACTTTTCCTGAATTGATCCTGAGGAGATGTTTATCAAAGAGCAGCAATCAATATATATACCCATCCAAGAAAAATTCAGATCTGTTTCTGCCTTCTGAAAAACAATGTTGTTTAACACCAATACGGTAGTTAACTGCTTCAACATACTGGGATAACAGACTGATTCATCTCTAACATATACCTGCTAAAATGTATTTGCATTGTGTGTGTTTTCTCATTTTTGTAAAAAAAACATGGGGTACCGCCTAACTTATTATTTTGAAGTAAAACAAAAATTAAAGAAAAATTTATGAAAAAAATAAGGAATTCTTTTGTAAAAAATTATTTCAGATTGAAATTTAAAATTTAATTTAAAAATTCAAAATTGAAATATCAGGGTATGAGGTTGGGCAATGCATATAACATGGTGTAAGCTCCTGGAATATATGAGGGTATGGGGTCGGGCGAGGTTTAGTTTAGGAGATAGAGGATGGGACTTGATTCCCCATGGGTACCAAGTAACATGCTCCCAAGGATAGTGGATCAATTGAACAAGTGTAGCATGATGTAAGGTCCTGGAATATATAGGATATGGAGTTGAGCAAGGCTTAGTTTTGCAGATAGAGGGCGAGGCTCGGTGCCCCGGAGGTGGGATCATGCTCCCGAAGTTAGTGGATGGATTGAATAAAACATGGTGTAAGCTTCTGGAATATCTGAAGGCATATAGTTCAGTTTCGGAGATAGAGGGTGTGGCTCGGTGCCACATGAGTGGGGACATGTTTTCGAGGGTAGAGGATGGGTTGAACAAGTGTAGTATGGTGTAAAACTAGTGTAAGGGAAGGAACCAAAGATAAAGGAAACCACCATGTGATCCATTCTGCAAAGAACTACTACATGTACTCTTATATTTAGATGTTCTCTTTAAACTGAATGACTGATATGGATATTCGAATTTGAAATTTTTTAAAATTTTAATTCTCTGTCTTTTGTTAATTGTTTTAAAATATAGTGCTTGTATCTATGAATTGAAAAAAAAGAAGAAATATATAATGAAATATTTAAAATAAAGCATTGTGTGTATGGGAAGCAAAATCTGTACGAGAAGCGGCCAGAAAACTAAAATTGTTATCGATCACTTAGTACATTTAGCCACTTCCTGAGGATGAAGACACTGAGTTGTCTTTGAAAGCTAAGGGAATACACTGTGTTTCAAATTGTTGTAGTCGCTTTATTTATTTTGAGTTTAGTTAAACTACTCCAGACTGGGATATTTCCGAGTCGTCCTGTGTGTATTGGTTTTAGTTAACCTCTCCTACCAGAGAAAGCACATGCATATTATTTACATAAAATATCAATATTATTGATAACATAACTGTGCAATATAGAAAGGCTTGCAGTTTCCATCTCTAGGACGTAATCCATAATTTAGTGATGTCCTGTGTTTGAACAGATATTGAGTCCAGATCTACTGCTATTTCTCAGGCTTGGCCAGTCATGTTGGTGTGTGATTGTGACCACAAATAACACAATATTCTCTGTACTAATGGCTTGGTATATAGAAATTCCGGACAGCAGATCAATGACAAACAAAAAGACACAATGTATATTATAATCCACTCACTGAATATGAACACTATATGATCACGTGTTCCTACCAAACCTTCTTAAATTGTCTGATTTGATATGAGCAAAACATACTTTGTCACACATGTACAATGTACATTTTTTATTTACTTATTTATTTTTTTATTTCAGAGCCAACAGGCCTGGGTTCCACTTACAGGTCTGATAACAACATACAATATATACTCACACATTCATAAATATAGATACAAATTATTTTATTCTGATGCACCTAAGGTGCATCAGAATAAAATACAAATAAGACAGAGAGGCTTCATATTACCTTTATCACATACAAATATCATCTAATAACACATGGTGTCCACAGAAGGAGAAGCCTGGGTTGTTGATATTGTGTACTTGAATATTTAACATTAATATACCGAGAATTGCAAGTTGAAATAATCTATTAATATTTAAATGGTATCTATGTGCACTTGTACTCTAAATATCATAGTATGGATATAAGCAACTGAGTATAGATACATGAGCAGTGTGACTAACGTCACAGGACCTACGAAGTACAGTAGGCATTAGGACTCGAACGCGAACAAAAATCAAAAATCACCAGAAATTTCCATCAAAAATAGGTCAGCTCAGAACTTGTTGGTAACAGTCTCCTAATGCGCCTTCATTCCAAAATAAATAACGATCACCGATTTAATTTTACATTTTTTTTTTAAAGGAAACAGATTGAATAATATAGGTTCACTAGATTTCAAGCTTTACGTGTGAAAATACATCTACATCTCTTTAGTGGTTTTTAGTGCCCTTGTCCAGGATCAAAACAACTTTTTAAATCACATTATTTTCCCAACAATACACCAAATTGTTATATATAGTACTATAGTATAGAAAGGTAGCATTTATGTAGTTTACGGTAATTCAACTCGAGACCAACACCTTCTATGCACAAGATAATAATGATTCTATGTGATTCTCCTGAGCATAACCGGTACAAAGACGAATAAATAGCGTCTCACGTTGTTATCTAGATATATGAGACAACACATTTTGGGTATCGGCAATCTGATGAATGTACTATTCCGGTTTCCTTGTTTCACATTATATTCTATGGCAGTTGATCGGTGATTTTCTTTATGATAAACGTTAAACCACCTCAGCTTCGTTGTGCAAACAGCGCTGAATTTTTGAGGGTATATGCAGTGGGGTATTTTTAGCCGGAGAGTAACTGATAGGGCTAGTCATTAAATGTGATAAAACGCTGGAGCAAAACGGACCACAGTTTTCTTGGCAATGATGACATGTTTGGATGTGAAACAGGATACACGCTACAGGCTACAGCTTACATATATATAACAATATACTGAAGTGTTAATTATAAATCTAATTTTAATCAGAATTATTTCAGATCAGAACTTGCTGGTAACAATGTCCTAATGCACGTTCATGCCAAAAATCAAGGTTCTAATGTCAACGGTTCTCCTTATTTTGCCGACGAAAGGATTCAGATGGACTGACTCACTCACTCATTACCGGACAATTTGCGATCTGTAGCCTACTTCGTAGGAATATGAAATATTTGATAGTCAAATAGGTTAAATTTTAGGTATACAGAATAAGTGATATGGACCATGGAAAAAAAAGACGAATTACTGACATTCATCCTCGCACATTGTCCAACCCAGCATCAATAAGACATCAAAGCCGGGACATCATTGATGATCTTGTTTGTTTGAAGGTTACATGTACTACCAATTACAATAGACCAATCAACAGAATTACAGGGGACAATTACAACCACTATACCAATGAAGTTAACAGACTAGCATCAAACCAATCCTTCCTATGAAAAAAGAGCACATGTGAGCATTCGTGCCACACAAAGTAAGCAAATGTGCAAGCTTAAGTTATCCTGGGTACTCAGAATATCCTTATTAAATATTATTTTTTCCAATGCTATACCGGTACAGGCAAATCTGGAATATAATTGGTGGTCAATGATGGGTGGAGTACTGAACTATGTATGACGGCTGATACAGCTCAGCAAGCTCCATCAATATATCAATCGACGATAGAGTGCAATGATTAGGCAGAGCGGTGTGAATTATAAGACTGGCAGAAATCTGATGTCCAGGCCAGGTGGGTTATTTAGATAATAATTCCAATAATTGACTCACAGGAAATACGTTTTCCCATCCCTAAATATTGGGATGGTCAAATTTATTGGAAAGGTAAGCTGATGAAATGATTGCCAGATCTGTGTAATTCCTCATCCGTAACATTGAAGAGGAGATAAAAAATAAGCAGTCTGATTACAATAAGACCCAACTGTCGCTTCGCTATAGTGAGTGTGAAGTAAAGCCTATCTATGTGCTGGATGTCCACCAATAGGTGACCCAGCTACTTCATCCCTGAAGGAAGGAACTATTTATGGAACTATTTATGGGACGTAATTGTCAACAGACTGACATTGTTTTGACAACTTCCAGGTGAAATCTACATCAAACCGTTAAGAAACGAGTCTACCCCGGGCCCATTGGGGGTTATTATTGACAGACTGCACCCTGGGGCCAGTGAGGGTTATACTGACAAGATTCCACCCCAGGCCCAGTGGGGGTTATATTGACAGACTGCAACCCGGGCCTAGTGGGGGTTATATTCAGATTGCACTCTGGGGCCAGTGGGACTTATAATGACAGACTGCACCCTGGGGCCAGTGGGGGTTATATTGACAGACTATACACTATAGGGTCAGTGGGGGTTATATTGACAGACTCCACCCTGGGGCCAGTGGGGACTATATTAACAGGCTGCACCCTGGGGCCAGTGGGGGTTACATGTATATTGACAGACTACACACTGGTCCCTGGGGTCAGCGGGGTTTATATTGACAGACTGCACCCTGGGGCCAGTGGGGGTTATATTGACCGCCTATACCCTGGGCCCAGTGGGGGTTATATTGACAGACTACACACCGGGCCCAGTGGGGTTATATAAACATACTACACCCTGGGACCAGTGGAGGTTATATTGACCGACTGCAGCCTGGGGCCAGTGCGGGTTATATTGACAGACTACACCCTGGGCCCAGTGGGGTTATATTGACAGACTGCACCCTGGGCCCAGTGGAGGTTATATTGACAGACTGCACCCTGGGGCCAGTGGGGATTATATTGACAGACTACACCCTGGGCCCAGTGGGGGTTATATTGACAGACTGCACCCTGGGCCCAGTGGGGGTTATATTGACAGACTGCACCCTGGGCCCAGTGGGGGTTATATTGACAGACTGCACCCTGGGCCCAGTGGGGGTTATATTGATAGACTGCACACCAGGCCCAGTGGGGGTTATATTGGCAGACTGTACCCTAGGGCCAGTGGGGGTTATATTGACAGACTACACCCCGGGGCCAGTGGGGGTTATATTGACAGACTGCAACCCTGGCCCAGTGGGTGTTATATTGACAGACTGCACCCTGGGGCCAGTGGGGCTATGTTTATCAAATCATATTAATCATGTGGTGAAGTACTTAACTTGTATGCCCCTTGAGGTCACCCGATTATATGCCCTCGAGGACGTCCGATTGTATGCCCCTTGTGGTCGCACAATTGTATGCCCCTTGAGGTCGCCCAATTGTATGCCCCTTCAGGTCACCCGATTGTAAGTCCCTAGAGATTGATCACTCAATTGTATTCCTCTTGAGGTCACCCGATTGTATGACCCTTGAGGTCGCCGGATTGGTAATAAATTCATTAATTCATTTATTGAATCACGGAAAGCCATCTGTTGGAGAGTGTGAATGGCTGGGATGCTCAGGATACAGGCAGAGAAAGACTAATTCATCCAGAGGAAGGACTGAGGATCTAAGGTCATGGAATTCACCAGCATGGAATATATCCTTAATAAGATTCAACGTGATATCGACAAAGATTATCAGGAATGGAGAAAGAAACTGTGGGAAACCATGGGAACAAGACAGGTAAACATTTTTTGTGCTGTCCTTTTCAAGCTACATGGTTTGCTACATCTGTAACAAAAGCAGCATCTGATAGTTTTCTATTCTTACCCCAGAATTGAGGATATTCAGAAATGTATTCAAACTGTGGTTCAGTCTGTCCAAACTTAAACTGTGATCCTATAAGATTTAATGTCCACCATTCTCCAATTTGACTCAAGTGCATCCAGTGAGTGGTCTTCAATGTTAGAGTTTGGTTCCATCAGATACTGCAAACTTTACATAAATTTTGACTAAAAATGTACTATTTGAGCAGATACCTAAATTGGGTAAACAAAAGTTCACTTTTAGTGTAATGTATAGCAACTGCTTCTGATAGCATAATGCCTTTAATATTTAATAAATGTTTGGCTTACACATACTTCACTGTGAGACTGGTGAAAAACATGGGCCCCAAACATAGTTGCAAACTGGAGAGTAGAATATTGATCTACAGTAGTTGATATGGTTGGTTGGTTGGTTTGATTGGGCACTCCATCGTATTACAATGGGCACAGGTCATACAGAGTATGCCGTGCAACCCGTTCCCCCACACCTCCCTACAAATGCTCCCTCCTACCAATGACGCATAGCCATCGGTAATTCCCCATTATATCTTCTTTACATCTGTATCCATATCATCTAATGTTGATCAGGTCCCATACAGAGTATGCCATGCAACGCGTTCCCCCACACCGCCCTACACATGCTCCCTCATACCAATGACGCATAGCCATCGGTAATTCAACATTATATCTTCTTTACATATATCCATATCATCTAACCTTGATCAGTCTTCCCTCTATTTCTCTTAATCATCTCTATATATTCACCAATTATTTCACCCATTTCTCTTCATTTTCCCCAATAAAATGCCCCAATATCTCCCGTTATTTTGCCTATTTCTCGAAATCATAAATGCAGTGCCATGGAAATTTCACCCAGTAAATTTCTCATTTTCCCTTATACAGAGTATGGCGTGCAACGCGTTCCCTCACACCACCCTACACATGATCCCTCATACCAATGACGCATAGCCATGGTAATTCCCCATTATATCTTCTTTACATCTGTATCCATATCATCTAACCTTGATCAGGTCCCCAGTCTTACCTCTATTTCTCTTAATCATCTCTATATATTCACCAATTATTTCACCCATTTCTCATTTCTATTTGAATAATCTTGCCATTTCCCCTGACCCGTATATACCTGATTCGCCTAGTCCAACTCTTTTCGTACTTCCCAAACATCCCTAATAAAATCATTAATGAGACCACTTTCCTGTCTATTCAATGGGTGTGTACCTAATCCAAGTACCTCAGTTAAACATGTATTGTCCCCGTCATCCCAGCTCACTTTCTGCCACTGTATCCCATTCATAGTACCGGTACTCTTTTTGAATAACTTCTTTTTCAGCATCGCTCTGACACATTTTAGTATTATGTGTTTACTATCTTCCACTTCCCCACAAGTTCTACACTTCTTTTCTTCCAAGTCCTTTTTCAGTCTACTTCGAGTTGCCAGTGACCCGACTCTAGCTTTTGCCAACCACAAAAAATCTCCCATCCAGTCAACATAATTCTCACGCTTAGGAAATTCTTTGTTCCCATACACCTGGAGTGAGATCTTACTATTCACACCTTCCCTCCAGCTGTCCTCTCATCCATCCTGAATTTTCAGGAATACTTCTTTTTTTCCACTGTTTACTCTCATTTTCTATCATCGATAAATCAATATCATCCCGTCATCTTATTATATCCAGTTCCTCAAACCATCTTGTGCATTTGTTTATTCTGTATTCTTCCTTCCACACTACTTTAGCCCATCTGTCCTCATCCAATAAACTAAGCCATCCATAATAGTTTAGCTTCAATCTGCTAACTTTCTCCTCCATCCTTGTCCATCCAAGCTCCCCATAAATAGCTTCCGTTGCTGTCAGCCTGTTTACCCCTAGGATCGATCTGCCCACCTGGAGCTCCATTAAATTTAGAGCCTCTACCGTTTGCCTATCAAGCTCTACAATTTCTACTCCATATAAAATCCTGGGGATAGCTACTCTCTCCCAAAGTATTCTAGCACACATACTACAATTACAGGAGTTGCTACTTATAGACTTGATCAATCCGAGCATTTGTTTAGCCTTTCTGACCATTGACTGTTTTTGACTGACAAAAATACTTCCCTTCGTCCTCACTTTAACTCCCAAATACTTGGATTCGTCCACCTCGCCTATCTCCATATCATATTCTTCGCCTTCCTTCACATCAATTTTTCCTAGTTTCCATTTAGTATTACCATGTTTAACTGGTCCACTAACCATAACAGCACTCTTTATGGGACTATACAAGATCTTACGTTGAAAACCAAATATTCCTGCTATGTCAAGTAGAATCTGTAATTCCTTTCTCTTTTCTGCTAGTAACAGAATATCATCTGCGAAGAAGACCCCAGGCATAATTTGTTTTCCTATCTTAATGCTCACCCCTGATGCTAATAATCGCCTCCCTAACTCTGCAAGGTACAAGGCGAATAATAATGGAGACAAAACACAACCCTGTTTCAATCCTTCTTTTAGCTCTATGAAATCTGTCTCAACATCCCCGAAGCCTATCTTGAATTTGACTTTATATAAACTTTTAACTATATTCAAAATCTTGCCACTATAACCTACCCCTTGTAGAACTGCCCATAGTGCTTCTCTCCATACTCTTACTCTGTCATATGCTTTTCTTATGTCTATGAATGCCAAGCAACTGCCCTGGTGTATAGCCCTCCTCTGTTCTAGTATTTGTGTCAATATAAAGAGGTTATCCTGACACGTTCTATCCCTCCCTTGAACTTCTCCCAGTAAACCCCTGGATTCTACATCTCTCTGAAGTCTGTTACCTAAGATCCTTACAAACGCTTTCCCAACATTGCTGGTCACGGTTATTCCCCTGTAATTGTCTAGTAACTTTTTATCTCCTCCCTTATGTAACAGGGTCATCCTAGCTACTTTCCATACCATCGGAATCGTTTCATCGTTCCATATTTGATATACAGTACTCACTGGTAGTATACATGTACTTACCCGTCTTTTCTGTGCTTTACTGGGTTTCTTCTGTTTTTGAGTTCCCTTGTCATCTTCCTCCTCATCCTGTTCACCAGTTTGTAATTTATTGTCTAAATCTCTTGTTACTGAAGACACAATGTCCTGGAAATTAAACACAGATATTAACCAGTGTTTATAGATGTGATCATGATGGCTGGTAGATTTGGTCTCATTAACCTCTAGCAGGTATGATAGAACCACATTTCCATTCTAGCACTTGCGGTGACTCACGGAACAAACAGTTTGCCAGGTGACCTACCCTTATCTTTTTACTGTGAATAATTAGATTTTTTTCTACATGCTCATCAATCTCAATAGGATCTTCAATTTGATGATAAAATAAATTCATTTCCTGCATAGAAATGCTCACCTTCGCATACCCCAAGTCGAACACAGCACGTGTTGCCTGAACATAACATATTTTCTGATCAGAATAAGGTTTGGTGATGTCATAGCTCTATAAATATTCTGTGGTCCATATTAGGAGAAATGCAACTGTTGACCTCTTTAAAATTCAAATTTGATTGGCTATTCGAAGGAAATGAAGATTTCCCATTTGAAAATCAATACAACCATCACTTGTCATATTTGGAAGTCACACATCAATGTGACAAAAACAGAATAAGCATGCTTGCACGAGAGAAAATGTGGCATATGTGTGAAAATTTATCCAATAATCAAGCAATCAAGCACAATAAATTGCAGTTTGAGAGTACAAAATTGACTACCGTACAGATAAAAATATTGTTCAATGAAAAAAAGTTGAACAGAGAATGTCCACTGTAGTATCATTTGACGAATCAAATAAAATGCAAATGTTTTCGTTATAGTTTTTCATTCAAAGTGCTTTGACGAATCCCACCCCCATTAACTGCAGCCGTTGGTATGTTATTGCTAGGAAGTTGATGATGTTAAAGGGGGACAACTCTTCCAAATGACGTTGTCACACATGTCTGTCCCGCGAGCCACCTTAAGCAAATACCCTGGTCCTGAGCAGTCAAGAACTCAAAACCTTGGAAACAATCTAACAAAGGCAGGATGTGTTGAAACTACATACTTCATACTTCGCACATGTATGCACTTCTTGGGTTCAAAAAGAAATCATTCACAACAAGGGATACAATTGACTAGAACTATATCACATTAGGGGAAATATTTGACAAATTTTACCACATTAAGGGAAGTATTTGACAAATTTTACCACATCAAGGGAGATTGGGGACAAGATTTCTATTACATCAAGCGAGGTAATTCACTAGAATTCAAGAGAGATCAATGATTAGGAAAATTATATCACACCAAACGGCGATAATGGATAACATCAAGGGAAACCATTGATCAAAATTCTATCACATCAAAGGAGATAACTGACCAGATCTGTGTTACACTGAGGGAAATATCTGACTGGAATTATATCAAATCAAGGGATATAATTGACCAAAATTCTCTCACATCAAGGGAGATAACTGATGAGAATTCTATCACATCAACCACAGGACCACAATGGGGTTCGCAAGCTCGAACTGTTGATTGGTTGGTTGTTTGAAAGTTTAACGTCGCACCTAACCTTATTGGTCACACGGGACGATGACCCAAACAACCAGCTCGAACTGATGCCAGGTGGCTACGTGTACCAAGAGGTAAATGCCCATGTCGTTTTTCTGGATGTCACAAAGGTAACGTCATAATGTAATGATGTTATAATTGTTTGTTTTATGATGCCACGTCTTCTTTACCTGCTGGAGCACTAGCGCCACCTAGTGTGGCTGGTGATCCTCATTCTTTCACATCAAGGGAGATAACTGAATAGAATTATAACACATCAAGGGAGATAATTTAGTGATATGAATTCTATCACATCAACAGAGATAACTGACCAGATCTGTGTTACATGTACATTGAAATAACTTATAAAGAATTACATGTATATCACATCAAGGGATAATTGACCACAAATCTTTCTCATCAAGTGAAACCGTTTCCCAGTACCAGTACCATATATACACACTTTGGTTTATTAATGTTCTTATGTGATCATGTGTGTTGACTGTATTGCTGGTCTGCAAAGGCTGTGTAACTTGGTCAATAAATTTATCCAGCTTATCTAATCATCAAGGGATAGAACTGAAAATTCTTTCACATCAACGGAATAATTGAATAGAATTATAACACATCAAGGGAGGTAAGTGGTATGAATTAAATCACATCAAGGTAGATAACTGACCAGATCTGTGTTACATTGAGGGAAATGACTGACAAGAATTATGTCACATCAAGGGATATAAATGACCATATTCTTTTCACATCAAGGGAGATAACTCATAAGAATTCTGTCACACCAAGGTAAACTGACTTAGAATTTTATCACATCAAGGTAGATAAAGAAGAGTGTCAATCTGCTCAACATTCCGTTCCAAACTAATCATATTCAGTGCAACTGTTCCGGGTTTCTTTGTTGTCTGTGTTGGAATGGACACTGATATGAATTCAATCACATAGAAGGAGAAAACTGACCAGATCTGTGTTACACTGAGGGAAATAAGTCACTACAATTATTCACATAAAGAGAGATAACTGACAGAATTCTGTCACACCAAGGGAGATTGACTTAGAATTTCATCACATCAATGTACATGGAATGGTGTCAATTAGGCTGAACATTCCATCCCGAACTGAGCATATTCAGTGGAACCGTTCTGAGTTCTCTCGTCGTCTGTGTTGGACTAGACATATTGCATTCTGGCAAAGTAGAACTCGAGTTGCATTCAACATTTCTGGACTCTGCTCGTACATGTACATAAAAAAATGCATCCCTTGGCAAAATCTGAACTGTTCTTCTGGTGGCGGCGGTGATAGCATAAGACACTGACAGGGACACACACAGACATCATTTAGATTCCTTTTTCAAGCTTTCCACATCTAAACCTCTGGGCTTGATAATAATAACATGTTCTATATACTATGAGAGTCAAAAACATACACAATGACAGTTAGCAAACATACACACTGACAGATAGCCATGGAAAAAAACAACATATTACCAGACCTCGGTTTCAGGCTCTGAACTTTTTTTGAAATCCGTCAGTTCTTGTTCTTGTTTCTGATCCAGATCAGCTTCAAGTTTGGCAATCTGTTCCGTGACCTCTTTCTTCTTTTTCTTGTCTCCCTTTGGGATGCCGTGTTTCAGCTTCTGTATTTGTGCTTGTAAAGAAAACAACATATATTATGTATAATTATGTTTGATTGTGAAGAGGCAGGGATACCAGGAAACTTAATAGGTTCCCCTTCTACATTTATATTTGAGTATATTGTTGGCAAATAGATTCTAAGAGTCTGTAATATATGGAACAAAATTACTCATATGATCTTAGCAGCAATTTCAACAATATCAACATATTGCAATTTCATGATTACTGTGACAATGTTAAAGTGTCAATACCAGTAACGAATAAAATCTTGATGTCACGATGAAAAGAGACCGTCTGATATCTCTCCCACTCAAGTCATGCAGACATTAAAATTCTACAACTTACAAAATGCTTATCTTAATGATCCCAAACAAAAAATTCAATTAAAGCGACTGTTCAACTCACTGGGTGATATATTTTTTATCATTTAGAAAGTGATCGTATAACAGTATTTTAATTATTTTGGGATAACACTATCTTAGAATAGCACAAATTCTAGTGCTGAAAATTTGGTCGAGTCCCGTGCGGGATTCGAACCAGCGACCCCAGAGTCCGGCACCTAATCGCCACCACTGTATGTCGGCGATCTAAACCACTCGACCAACGGGCCTCCCACAAAAATAGGAGGTAGCAGACCGGTAGTCTTGAAAGCGAACATACAGTACCCCTCTGATGATCATAATGACACAGCTCCCAAAGCTGAATAGATATATTTTTTATCATTTAGAAAGTGATCGTATAACAGTATTTTCGTTATTTTGGGATAACACTATCTTAGAATAGCACAAATTCTAGTGCTGAAAATTTGGTCGAGTCCCGTGCGGGATTCGAACCAGCGACCCCAGAGTCAGGCACCTAATCGCCAGCACTGTATGTCGGCGATCTAAACCACTCGGCCAACGGGCCTCCCACAAAAATAGGAGGTAGCAGACCGGTAGTCTTGAAAGCGAACATACAGTACCCCTCTGATGATCGTAATGACACAGCTCCCAAAGCTGAATAGATATATTTTTTATCATTTAGAAAGTGATTGTATAACAGTATTTCCGTTATTTTATCGCCAGCACTGTATGTCGGCGACTCAACCAAATTTTCAGCACTAGAGACTCGACCAAATTTTCAGCACTAGAATTTGTGATGAGTGGTTTAGATCGCCGACATACAGTGCTGGCGATTAGGTGCCCGACTCTGGGGTCGCTGGTTCGAATCCCGCACGGGACTCGACCAAATTTTCAGCACTAGAATTTGTGCTATTCTAAGATAGTGTTATCCCAAAATAACGAAAATACTGTTATACGATCACTTTCTAAATGATAAAAATATATCTATTCAGCTTTGGGAGCTGTGTCATTACGATCATCAGAGGGGTACTGTATGTTCGCTTTCAAGACTACCGGTCTGCTACCTCCTATTTTTGTGGGAGGCCCGTTGGCCGAGTGGTTTAGATCGCCGACATACAGTGCTGACAATTAGGTGCCTGACTCTGGGGTCGCTGGTTCGAATCCCGCACGGGACTCGACCAAATTTTCAGCACTAGAATTTGTGCTATTCTAAGATAGTGTTATCCCAAAATAACGAAAATACTGTTATACGATCACTTTCTAAATGATAAAAAAATATATCTATTCAGCTTTGGGAGCTGTGTCATTACGATCATCAGAGGGGTACTGTATGTTCGCTTTCAAGACTACCGGTCTGCTACCCCCTATTTTTGTGGGAGGCCCGTTGGCCGAGTGGTTTAGATCGCCGACATACAGTGCTGGCGATTAGGTGCCTGACTCTGGGGTCGCTGGTTCGAATCCCGCACGGGACTCGACCAAATTTTCAGCACTAGAATTTGTGCTATTCTAAGATAGTGTTATCCCAAAATAACGAAAATACTGTTATACGATCACTTTCTAAATGATAAAAAATATATCTATTCAGCTTTGGGAGCTGTGTCATTACGATCATCAGAGGGGTACTGTATGTTCGCTTTCAAGACTACCGGTCTGCTACCTCCTATTTTTGTCGGAGGCCCGTTGGCCGAGTGGTTCAGATCGCCGACATACAGTGCTGGCGATTAGGTGCACGACTCTGGGATCGCTGGTTCGAATCCCGCACGGGACTCGACCAAATTTTCAGCACTAGAATTTATGCTATTCTAAGATAGTGTTATCCCAAAATAACAAAAATACTGTCACTGGGTGATGTTTCATAATATCTGTCACGAATATCGTATTGGGGTAACAAGGCTATAGAATGATTATGTGCAGTGAGTCTGTACATAATATCAGTGTGACATCCACTCCTTGTGCAGCATCGATGAAAACAATCTAATCCTAACTGCTTCCGGAGAAACTGACAGCAGACAACTGAACTTGGAGAAAGTCCAGCTTCATTTATAAATTTTCATGCTGTTTACAAAAATGAGTCAAAAATGTCTTACTGTCCTGATTTCGTCACCACCAATTTTGTATGTTCAGATCCTGTGACTTCAAACAGATGTGAATTAAACTAGCGTGGACTGCACTTCCTGATTCACAAGCAATCATTCTAGGTTGCCTGTGTATCAATCTAAAATGACCTCCAGGTCAAAGATTCATTATTTCATTTTTCATTATGCCCAACCGCGTGATTATGAGCATATTTTAAACCATTTTTCCATCTGTGCTCGAATATATTTTACTATTCAAACTGAAATTTGCGGCCGTCAGAAATCTGCTACAGTGGGCCCTATTCAACAAGGCATATCAATGTGTGGCCAGTTTTCATCGTTAAAGAAACAGCAGACACATGTGCAATAGCAAAAATTAAGAGCGATACGGTCTAAACCGAAAGTTATTGCGCTATTATAGGCACATTGATAATAAATTAATTTCATGGAAAAAACTACAGAAACATTTCATCTAAATTTACTTTAATAAAATACTCAAATATTACTTGTTCCATTGAGCGGAATTTATATCGTTTCAAGAATTTTTTTTATTTTATTGCATATTATCGAATTATATTTAAATTTTAAATCACATACATGTACATTAGTACCATTGCGTAAGTCATATTGATAACTTTATTGACTTGAAAATCGAAAAAGTAGTTCTAATAATGATGCCAGTAAAATAGTTCCACAGTATAAATCAGAAGGCCATTTTCGAAGCTTCACATATTTCCGGAAATAAACTGTATCACAAGAGATTGTTAAATATTTGTAGGCAACCTCAACAGTTCAAATGAAGGCAGGAGTGCCAATAGAATAACATGCATCTGTCGCACCAGTAGAGAGCACTGCCTTGACAATTTGCAGTCATGTAATATCAACAAACAAAATCAGCCATAACAAAATGAAGTTAACAGTTTGTGCGATAAGCAAATGTAAATTTGAACATTTTCACTTATTTTTTTGTCGGAAAACTTATATTCCCAGATATAATTTGAAGCAAAACGTAAAATTTTCGTCCTCATTAGTTTCAATTATATAATGTCAATGTTTTCTGTCTCCTGCAACGAATGTAGTTTGGTTAGTTTTCGTGAACGCAGCGCGAGCAATGGCAGCCAATGGATATAAAATTGTGGTGGCTCATAATAGAGTTAGAACCCATGAATGTATCGTGATATTTCACACCTTCAAACTGTCTGTACTGGTTAGACCTAGTAGTTCTCTCCCCGCTAAAGGAGGAGAGACCTAGCTTGATGTCATTTAGGAGGACGAGAACGACAGAAAATGTAGCGCACAATATAGCACGGCGGACGAATCGACCAACCAAATGTCGCCCCACATACCTTAAATACTTGGGAAGGAGAACGTTATGCTTACAACCAGTCAGATTCAGCAACAACAACCAAAACAAGAGCCCAAGGGGCTTCAATATACGCCCGTATATCTGGAATTACATTGGACCAAATTTCAAGTTGTTTTAATAGCCTTGATTCCAATTGGTAGCCAATCCAGAGAAAGGTCTACAATTTTGTGCTTCTGAGAATGTAACATAAACTCTGTTTCACAACAATGTAGCTGTTTCAAACACGGGAGACAAATCCACAGGACAAATGCCATATACTGTACATGTAGGGGAGAGAACGCTGAATATTCCAACCTAACACATATAGTCAGCTAAACTTCAGTTTTGGGGGACTGTGACCTTGACCTTTGACAAATTGATGTATGGCTCCTTATTGTCATGCGAGTAAGGTATACTCAAAGTTTGGTACCAATCCATACCTTGAAACTAGAGATATCGCACGGAAAACAAATGTTAATGGATGAATGGACAAACGGAACATCGCATTACATGGCCTCTTCTTCGACAGGCATATGAAAATGTTACTTTTAATGATTTCCTGACTTTGGGTTCACAGTAACCTTCACCTTTAACCTTGACCTAAATTTTAGTACACGACACATCGTCTTACCTCAATGTATCAATGGATACAAAAAATCATTATTTTTATGAATTTTATGATTTTGGGGGTCACAGTGACCTTGACGTTCAGCCTTGACCTACATTTTGGTACATGATACATGATGTCCCCCTAATGTATCCACCGACACTAAACAAAGTAATTTTCAAAGATTTCTTGATTCTGGAGTTACAGTGACCTTGACTATTGACCTGGATCTAAATTTTGGTACATGACAAAACGGCTACCTGTAATTTCTCAATGGACTAAAAAAATCATGATTTTTAACAATTTCACGATTTTGGGATCACAGTGACCTTGACCTACATTTTGATATGTGGCACATCATGTCCCCCTAATGTATCTACTGCCACAAAGAAATGTTATTTTTAATGATTTCCTGATTTTGGGAACACACTGACCTCTGACCTTCGACCTTGGCCTATATTTTGGTATGCGACACTTCATTTCCCCCTATTGAATCCACTGACAAAAAATTAGAAATTTTTAATGATTTCCTGATTTTTCAGTCACACTGACCTTTGACCTCGACCTACATTTGGTATGCAACACATCGTTCCCCCCTAGGGCATCCACTCACCAAAAATTAGAACTGTAGACAGAAAACTGTCAATGATCAATGATTTCCTGATTTTAGGCAACAGTGACCTTTGACCTCTGACCTTGACCTCAATTTTGGTACGCGACACATCGTCTCCACCAGCATATCCACTCACAAAAAATTGCAACTGTGGATAGAAAACGTTCACAGATATAGACCAGACCTGAACACTTCACAGATTTCCTGGTTTTTAGGCCAGTGACCTTTGACCTTTGACCTTGACCTTCATTTTGGTACACGACACATCGCTTCCCCGTAGGGATCCACCCACCAAAAATTAGAACTGTAGATAGAAAATTGTCCCAGATATAGACCGGACACGACGGACAGACGGACAGACGGAAACCGCCATCACATAATACTTCCGCCTTTTGGCGGACGTTTAAAATAAAAATAGACTCCTTAGCTGATGTTTTCGGGCTATGGTATGCAACTGACTGATATTCTTTTATCACAACTCTGAAATGGCAATATAATAATGGAACTGAAATAATATTATAATTCTCCCCCTCATATAGAAATACATGTATATAACCTTGCTATTTAGTTGCATCACAATACCAAATGATACATGTTCAAAGTAGTAATTTTACTCAAGAGTAGTACATGTCTAAAATAGTAATCTCTATACAGAGTGCTCAAGACTTAGAGAACAATCTATAGTAGACTATACTACTGCATTGTCAGAGCAATGATTAGTTTCTAAAAGGAATTTTATTTTATTTTAATGAAATGTGTAATCAAATAGTGGAATTGTACTAAATTATTCTCTTTACACACATGTCTAAGCAGTAATCTAACACTGAAATACTTGCATGTGTCTCTACAAGGAATAAGTAATACGGAGTTGTCTCCCCTAATTATTTCCCTTTTTCCCCAAGTAGATTTGTAACAAATAAGTGAATGACTCCTATCCAGATGGTATTAATGTGATTGATGTTAATAGTATTGAGCGATACTACACAATGATATATAATTCACACACATGGGAAACTACAGTATTAAAGTGAATAATAGCACTGTTTTTACCTAAAGGATACCATAATAGATCTCATTTTGTTTAATTCGATTTAAGAGTTTTTATTATTATAACTATTGGAAAGAACGGTATCGTTATTTTTGTTGTATACTTAAGCGATATCACAGTGCTGAGTAAATGGTGCCTAAATATAATTTTAAAGTCTGTTACAGTATTGTCCTAAGATGAATTATATATGTATACAAAAAGGGTGTCACAATACAGAAATGAATGGTGCTAATTTGAATATGAATATTTAAAAAATCAAAGAACACTATGATAGTTAAAGTAATGGTACTAAAACTTTTAAGAAAAAAACACAGATAGCAAAGAGTGCCAAAGTAAAATGGTGCAGCCTGAATGATATATACTGCTGTCTGTTATAGTATCCAATTATTTAATTAAAAGTTCATTATGTAAAATGGTATATCTACATGTAACTGATTCTACTATATTTTAAAGAATGATTCTTTTTAATTGTATTCAAATACTGTCAAATCAAATTGAATGGTTGATAACATATTAATGATATTTATGTACCTTACTGATATCAAGTAATTCATTCAGTGATTTTATGTCTGGCACTGATGGCTACAAGAATATTTAATTAGATGAAATCTTTATGTTTCTGCTCGATGTAATGTGATAAAGAATTCGATGGCACTGACCATCTGTTGAAACTCAGAGAATCACAGTAAATTTAATCAATGGTACCTAAATTTATAAAGGGTAACTTCAGTATATTATCACTAACTTAATTTTCAAGTGAAAGTACATGTATACCCAAGTCTACACTGAGATGTGGATACAATTACCTCGAGTTGAATAATGTTAACACAGAACTTGAAGTGTACCTCACATTAGTGACATGTGATCTAGAATTGTGCTTATATTGGATTAACTGATTGTTAACTAATTGTATCTGCTTTATTATATATTTATTAGTATAGATGTATTATATTCAGTGTACACTATATGCAACTACATTACAGATCCTTAAACCAGGATACTATACATTCTCACAGTAACATACTCCCAGCAGTGATAAAGGCCTCAATAGTAATTCGACACAGACTATGGCGAAGTATCAAAGAATGATATCTTTTATCTCATGGAATATAGAAGGTTTAAACAATATTCGTGTAAATAGTGTAAATGACAACAGTAAAGTTATAGAGGATTTGAAGAAGCATGATTTTATTTCCCTTCAGGAAACCTGGTCATCAGAAAACAATTTAGATTCATTCCAACTTGAGGGTTACCAGTATGAGCTTAAACATAGCCATAGACAAAGCAAATCTGGCAGAGGTTCTGGTGGACTCCTGTTCTTATTCAGGAACATTTATCTGAAATATATTACCCCAGTCAAAACTTCAAATCCCAACACCCTTTGGGTGAAACTTGATGGCTCAAAGTTTGGCTGGGAACAGGATTTATTTGTTTGCACAGTTTACATTCCACCAGAAGATTCTAATTATATCATAAACCAATTTATAGATCTTGAATCCGAAATAGGTAAATTCTCAAAACTGGGAGAAATACTTATAATGGGTGACCTGAATGCTAGAACCGGGACCCAAAATACTCCTCTCAGAGACTACATTCATGATGATAATATAACTTTTCTACCCCTCCCAAACTCCTATACTGGGGACATTGGTTTACAAGACAGACATTCAGAAGACAAAAAGACAAATGAAAATGGTAGAAAACTTATCGAATTGTGTATATCCAGCCAATCCCGCATATTAAATGGTAGAACACCAGGTGATTACTCTGGAAAGTATACATGCCATAATCACTTTGGATCGAGCACCGTTGACCTCATAATATGTACAGAAACTATCATGAAAAATTTTATCCAAGTCCATGTACATCCACCTAGTTCAACATGTAGTACAGTACATTGCCCAGTTTCTACTATTATGAAGTGTCATTTAATACAACCAACAGCTAATAAAACAAAAACTACCCCTCTACCATCAAAATTGAAAATCAACCTGTCAAACAAAAAAAACTTTATAGAGGCACTGCTTTCAGATTTGAATATTTCCAAAATACAGTCTTTCATGTCTGAAGACCTTGATCACTCACAGTCCAGCGTTGATGCAGCAACACAAAAACTGAGTAATATTCTCATTGATGCATCCACTAGTGTATTGCCTCAAAAAACATATCTGACAAAAAAGAAAAGAAATAAAAGGATACCACCACCTAATCCATCTATACAACGCCTACAACGGGAGTTAAATAATCTTGCTAGTCTTCTATCTAAATACCCCACTGACCCTTCTATCAGAGGCAGATTTTTCAGTACGAAATCCCGCCTGCGAAAAGCACAAAAAAGAGCTAAAAAAGAATACAAACAATCCATTTATACGCAATTAGAAACTATAAAAGATAATGACCCAAAAACTTTTTGGAAACTTGTCGATGAACTTACAAATAAAAAAGATGCTGATGACATCCCAGATTCACTTGCAACTGACATACTTAATCACTACACAAAATTAAACAGTCAGTCTTGGTCAGATGAAGAGGAAGATTCAGATATACTAACAGAAATAAACCAACTGGAAACAGAAAAATCTGAACCTACACTTTTAGATAACCCCATTAAAAGCAGAGAGATTATTGATGCCATCTCAAATCTTAAGAGTAACAAAGCATCTGGACTAGATCAAATAAATAATGAACTGCTCAAATTTAGCAAAGATATTCTATTGTCTCCGATAACCAAATTATTCAATTTGATATTAAATAGTGGTACATTCCCGTCCCAGTGGGGTAAAAGTTACATATCCCCACTTCACAAAAAAGGCTCAAAAATGGAACCTGAATTGCAAAGCTCTTTTCTGCTGTACTAAATTCTAGATTAACACATTTTTTTGAAACCAGCAATATTATATCTGATAACCAGTCCGGTTTCAGAAGAGGAAGAAGGACTACAGATAACCTATTTATCCTTAAAACATTAGTCCAAAAATATACTAATTCAAAGAAAAAACTTTATTTAGCCTTTATTGACTTTAAAAAGGCATTTGATACTGTTTGGCATGCTGGCCTACGTTTAAAACTGCTTCGTACTGGAGTTAGAGGATTAAACTTAATAGTGCTAGAACAGATTTCTTTACTCCTAACATTGGGGTAAAACAGGGTGATAATCTCAGTCCCACCCTTTTTAATCTTTTCCTCAATGATCTGCACTTCCCTGAAAATTCTTGCAGTCCTGCTACACTACATGAAAAGAAAATTACACACCTTTTATGGGCAGACGACTTATTAATTATATCGGAAACTCCTGAAGGTCTACAAAATAGTATAAACAAACTAGCCGACTTCTGTAAAAGCTGGCATCTTCAAGTTAACATTAGTAAATCAAACACAATGGTTATACAGAAATGTAAACAAAACAATTTGCCCAGATTTATATTAGACTCTCAACTTTTAGAAAACATCTCTGAATATACCTATCTTGGCTGTACTTTGAATAATTATGGCAATTTTACACCTACCCGTGAACGACTATACCAAAAGGCACTGAAAGCACTATTTAAAGTGCATACCTCCTTTAATGGAAACAATCCTAGTCCTGGGATTTATAATAAACTATTTGACTCGTTAGTTAAACCGATATTACTATACGGTTCTGAAATTTGGGGAGCTGAGCAAATCTCAAAGTTAACTCATGAAACTGACCACTAATATTATGATCTTATAGATAAGGAACCTTTCGAAAAAGCTCATAACAAATTTTGTAAATTAAATCTACGCGTCAACAAATATACCACAAATTTTGTATGTAAAACAGAATTAGATAGACAACCCCTCTCTTTTGATATAAATACGGCTATTTTAAAATACAGAATGAGACTAGAAGATCCAACTTGTAACCCCCTGTTGTCTGATGCCTACAAATGCAGTAAGAATCTACACGAATCCGGCATGACCACATGGATCACTTATACCACTAAACTATTTAACCAACATAGTCTTCCCCAACCAGATATGATAAATAAACATGTAATCCAATCTGCTCAGGATGCATTCACCCAAAGCTTTGAAAAGTATAACAGATATAAACTACAAAGCTCTGAAAAATTGAAAATGTACTCTCAAACATACAGTAACAATCAAAGAAACTATCTAGTAACTATACAAAATCAGAATTACAGACAGGCACTATGTAAACTTCGAGTCTCTGCACACAACTTAGAGATTGAAGCAGGACGTAAAACAGGCCGTAACAATAAAATACCCAGACTTCAGAGAACATGTAGACTCTGCAATATGGAGACTGAAGATGAAACCCATTTCCTAATTACATGTACGAAACTAGAGCGAAAAAGACAAGAACTCTTCAAAAAAATTACCGACGTGCACCCCTCTTTTCCAAACTGGTCTGCTGTTAAAAAAGCTGAATTTATTATAAACCCGAATGCAACTATGGCATTGCTCAGTGGAAAATATTGCCACATTATGACGGTAGAGAGATCAAAAGTACTCGCCACCACAACCTCTGCCAGAAAGACTAGAAAGAAACCATAGGTTTTGTCTATTGGCCGTATAACTGCGCTCGAAGGTACATTAAGTTTTAAGGTACATGTGTGTTTTTATCTAGCTTAATTTTATTCTATGTACTTCCATTGTTTTAATACCATGTTGGGAAGATATTCCCCCTGGTCTTTGTATTCATACATTGATCGTAATAAATATCATATCATATCATATGGTACTTTTCCAAAAATTTCACCGTTTCGCTCCGGGACCCTTCCCATCGTGTTCTAAATGACGAGACGTGAAAAACAAACCCAAGCAACCCATATCACAATGAACGTGTGTGAATTTCCCAGGTTGAACCTATACCCCGATATAGCCAGCCTATAGGCCTATACAGACCTCGGTGACTTTTCCCAGAAATTTCACCGATTCGCTCCGGGACCCTTCCCATCGTGTTCTAAATGACGAGACGTGAAAAACAAATCCAAGTAACCCATATCACAATGAACGTGGGTGAATTTCCCAGGTTGAACCTATAACCCCATATAGCCAGCCTATAGGCCTATATACAGACCTCGGTGACTTTTCCCAAAAATTTCACCGATTCGCTCCGGGACCCTTCCCATTGTCATTTTCTTGGCGAAACGAGAAAAACGAGACCCCACAAGCCATAGTAAAGCCCACGAAAAAAATTTGACCATCCCCATACCCCATACAGGCATTTTCCCTTATATTGTATAATACAGACCCCTATTGTAGGGGTAAAGTCCGTGTTCCGCTTTTTATAGTTTCGGGGAAAAATCCTAATTTTACATGCACCCACCCCATTGACTTGATAGGCAGGCCCCGATAAGCCCGGGGACCGATATTAGCCCTTTTGGCTAGGGTTGATAGGGGTTTTCCCCTATTTTAGGGGTAAAGTCCGTGTTCCGCTTTTTATAGTTTCGGGGAAAATCCTAATTTTACATGCACCCACCCCATTGACTTGATAGGCAGGCCCCGATAAGCCCGGGGACCGATATTAGCCCTTTTGGCTAGGGTTGATAGGGTTTTCCCCTATTTTAGGGGTAAAGTCCGTGTTCCGCTTTTTATATTTCGGGGACAAATCCTAATTTGACATGCACCCACCCCATTGACTTGATAGGCAGGCCCCGATAAGCCCGGAGACCGATATTAGCCCTTTTGGCTAGAGTTGATAGGGGTTTTCCCCTAGTTTAGGGGTAAAGTCCGTGTTCCGCTTTTTATAGTTTCGGGGAAAAATCCTCATTTTACATGCACCCACCCATGACTGAATGGCCCTAGAGGAGCGCTTCACTTTGACACATCACTCGACCCATTCGGTCCACTAGGGACCCACCCCGGTCACAAAACGTCTATTCCCATACTCTTTTTAGGCATTCCCCGTATACATCAACATTGGAAGTCACTTGGTTGACATGGGACTACGTTCTGTCCGCGGAGGAATACAAAGGTTACAGGTTGCCGGAACTACTTTTGACCTCCACGTGACCTTGAGCTGGTGGCGCCCCCTGGCGCCCCAGGCGCCCCAGAGGTGAAAGGCGATGGGGCGTCCCCTTTTCCTTTAACCTGGAAAAAAGGGCACCAAGAGTTACCTCCCTGGAAAATAATACGGAATATGCACTTACTATACTACTATCGTGGCCAAGACAACTGGCTGTGGTTCAATTATCGAGTCCATCTCGCTGATCACCGGGTCGTACATGTTGAATTTAGCAAATATCTTCTGGGGAAATGAACTCAGGACTCCATTCAGGAGCCGTTTTCGCAGCAGACCTTCTGTCCCCATATTCCTACGAAGTAGGCTACAGATCGCAAATTGTCCGGTAATGAGTCAGTGAGTCCATACGAATCCTTTCGTCGGCAAAATAAGGAGAACCATTGAAATTAGAACCTTTATTTTTGGCATGAACGTGCATTAGGGCATTGTTACCAGCAAGTTCTGAGCTGACCGAATTCTGATGAAAATTTGATTTATAATTATTTTTTTTATTATTTATTGATAGCTCAGCGAGTGCACTGTCATGCCCATTGGGAACCCATGGCTGTATGTTTCACTGTATATATAACACAGTACAAAACGTGATGGGATAATGAAATAGGAAATGCTAATTTTCCATCATTTGTTAATGCATTTATCTACACTGCTATTACCAGGCAACTTGCCATTCTTAATACACACAATTCAGTATATTGTTATAGATATATGTAAACTGTGGCCTTTAACGTGCATCCTATTTCACATCCAAACATTTCATCACAGACCAAAGCATGCAGGCTTCAAATTTAGGTCAAATTGCCACTGATTATGAAATATCCTACATCAACCAATTAAGTCAGCCTGAAGCAATAACCCAGCAGAACATAGAAAGATCTGGTATCATCCTTCAGATTAGCCTGTGATAAAATTTACTGAGGGTGAAACAAAACTGTCCTGCAAGCCACCCAAGGAATTTATCAGCTTGTGTTGGGACATTTTGTTGGTATCATGTAAGTTGTTTAGTAGTTTACTCATTCAAATCTCCATACCATATATTCTGTTATTCAACAGACAAATTTCTTTACTGGTTTTAATTGTTTTAGTAACATAGTACTGATACTGTAGAAATGGGTAGTGTGAATTTAATTATTCCATGTTTAGTACAATTTGTTCACATGAATGGTGGAATGTCTGGACTCTCAAATGAAAGTGTGTTATACATGTATAGCTCAAGCATGTTAGGTTTGAGGAACAAACATAGTTGCAATTAAGATATAACCAAAGAAATTTCATGACAATTATTGAATCTAAGTAGGCCCCTACCTAACAAAATTAGCTTAATAAAAAGGCCTTCCTGACGTAAATTGTTTTCTTTTGAGAGAGAATGGTATTTTCTGGGTTAAGAATTTCCTGTATAAAGATAGGTTGTTCAAGGAGGCTTTGTTTTGCCGCTGTTGTGTGCATTAAGGGTATGGAAACATGATATATGCACCCAGAGCCCTGATCTACAGCTGTATAAAACTCAACATCTGGCATTGACGGCATGTTTAAAGGGTCTTCATTTATTTTCTTTGGGTAGAATTTAACTAGATAAAGTAACTTTGATTGTACTTCTTGAATATTGACTATATATCACACTGGGATATAATTTAAACAAAACATTACATGTGTAATTATGTCTAAATTTTTCTTGTCATTTCAAATTTTGATTCCTTGATTAAGGGATACAGAATCACTGCCACGGAGTTTGTTGGTGTGTCACAGAATCACTGCCACAGAGTGTGTTGGTGTGTCACAGATTCACATCAGCACAGTAACTGGTAAACTATTCGTTCAATCCCATCACTTTTAATCTTCAACAAAATATTCAATACTGTTTTAATCGAAAATTTCTGGTGATTTTTGATGAAAATCTCTGGTGATTCTGACTTGGGCTGCATGTGCCCATCTTAATATAGGCAGGATTTCAACTTGGGGCTGGGGTGGAGGGGGGGTGGGATTGCCAAGAGCTCAGTGCCTGTCCTAATGCCTACCTTACTTCGTAGGTCCTGTGACGCATAGTCACACTGCCATGTTCCTACGAAGTAGGCTACAGATCGCAAATTGTCCGGTAATGAGTCAGTGAGTCCATACGAATCCTTTCGTCGGCAAAATAAGGAGAACCATTGACGTTAGAACCTTTATTATTGGCATGAACGTGCATTAGGGCATTGTTACCAGCAAGTTCTGAGCTGACCGAATTCTGATGAAAATTTGATTTATAATTATTTTTTTTATTATTTATTGATAGCTCAGCGAGTGCACTGTCATGCCCATTGGGAACCCTTGCCTGTATGTTTCACTGTATATATAACACAGTACAAAACGTGATGGGATAATGAAATAGGAAATGCTAATTTTCCATCATTTGTTAGTGCATTTATCTACACTGCTATTACTAACTTGCCATTCTTAATACACACAATTCAGTATATTGTTATAGATATATGTAAACTGTGGCCTTTAACGTGTATCCTATTTCACATCCAAACATTTCATCACGGACCAAATCATGCAGGCTTCAAATTTAGGCCAAATTGCCACTGATGATGAAATATCCTACATCAACCAATTAAGTCAGCCTGAAGCAATAACCCAGCAGAACATAGAAAGATCTGGTATCATCCTTCAGATTAGCCTGTGAGCAACAATGATAAAATTTACTGAGGGTGAAACAAAGCTGTCCTGCAAGCCACCCAAGGAATTTATCAGCTTGTGTTGGGACATTTTGTTGGTATCATGTAAGTTGTTTAGTAGTTTACTAATTCAAATCTCCATACCATATTTTCTGTTATTCAACAGACAAATTTTTTTACTGGTTTTAATTGTTTAAGTTTTACTGGGTTTCAACTGCTACAGATAGTAACATACACTGCGTGAAATGATCAAGTTTCCAATTATGGAAACCCGCCGGAAACCTATTGGAAACTGTTGCGAAACAGTTTCCAATAGGTTTCCGGCGGGTTTCCGAAATTGGAAACTTAACCATTTCACGCAGTGATAGTACTGATACTGTAGAAATGCGTAGTGTGAATTTAATTATTCTATGTTTAGTACAATTTGTTCACATGAATGGTGGAATGGCTGGACTCTCAAATGAAAGTGTGTTATACATGTATAGCTCAAGCATGTTAGGTTTGAGGAACAAACATAGTTGCAATTAAGATATAACCAAAGAAATTTCATGACAATTATTGAATCTAAGTAGGCCCCTACCTAACAAAAATTAGCTTAATAAAAAAGGCCTTCCTGACGTAAATTGTTTTCTTTTGAGAGAGAATGGTATTTTCTGGGTTAAGAATTTCCTGTATAAAGATAGGTTGTTCAAGGAGGCTTTGTTTTGCCGCTGTTGTGTGCATTAAGGGTATGAAAACATGATATATGCACCCAGAGCCCTGATCTACAGCTGTATAAAACTCAACATCTGGCATTGACGGCATGTTTAAAGGGTCTTAATTTATTTTCTTTGGGTAGAATTTAACTAGATAAAGTAACTTTGATTGTACTTCTTGAATATTGACTATATATCACACTGGGATATAATTTAAACAAAAACATTACATGTGTAATTATGTCTAAATTTTTCTTCTCATTTCAAATTTGGATTCCTTGATTAATGGATACAGAATCACTGCCACGGAGTGTGTTGGTGTGTCACTGAATCACTGCCACTGAGTGTGTTGGTGTGTCACAGATTCACATCAGCACAGTAACTGGTAAACTATTCGTTCAATCCCATCACTTTTAATCTTCAACAAAATATTCAATACTGTTTTAATCGAAAATTTCTGGTGATTTTTGATGAAAATCTCTGGTGATTCTGACTTGGGCTGCATGTGCCCATCTTAATATAGGCAGGATTTCAACTTGGGGCTGGGGGGGGAGGGGGGGGGGGTGGGATTGCCAAGAGCTCAGTGCCTGTCCTAATGCCTACCTTACTTCGTAGGTCCTGTGACGCATAGTCACACTGCCATGTATATATAATGCCATTCCAATATCTTTACCTGTTCTTTAGCTGTTATATATTCATGCTGATATAGCATGGCGTGTAATCACCGAAACTGTAATTTACTTCTAATTTTACTTACTAATTAATAGCCAGATTATACAGGCATGAGCTGTCAAAGATTACAGGAATGCGTAATAACAATTAGTTAGATCCGACATTCAAATTTGATTACTCACTATGCTATACTATTATTCCTACGAAGTAGGCTACAGATCGCAAATTGTCCGGTAATGAGTGAGTCAGTGAGGCAGTCAGTCAGTCAGTCCATCCGAATCCTTTCGTCGGCAAAATAAGGAGAACCGTTGACATTAGAACCTTGATTTTTGGCATGAACGTGCATTAGGGCATTGTTACCAGCAAGTTCTGAGCTGACCGAATTCTGATGAAAATTTGATTTATAATTATGTTTTTTATTATTTATTGATGGCTCAGCGAGTGCACTGTCATGCCCCTTGGGAAGCCTTGGCTGTATGTTTCACTGTATATATAACACAGTACAAAATCTGGTGGAATATGCCATCCGTAATTGTTTTTATGAAATAGGTAATGCTAATTTTCCATCATTTGTTAGTGCATTTATCTACACTGCTATTACCAACTTGCCACCCTCAATACACACAATTCAGTATATTGTTATAGATATATGTAAACTGTGGCCTTTAACGTGTATCCTATTTCACATCCAAACATTTCATCACAGACCACATTAGGCTTCAAATTCAGGTCAAATTGCCCACTGGTGGTGAAGTATCCTACATCAACCAATTAAGTCAGCCTGGTGCAATAACCCAGCAGAAGAAAGAAAGGTGTGGTATCATCCTTCAGATTAGTCTGTGTGAGCAACAATGATAAAAGTTTACTGAGGGTGAAACAAAGCCATGACGGCATGTTTAAAGGGTCTTAATTTATTTTCTTTGTGTAGAATTTAACTAGATAAAGTAACTTTAATCATGATGTGAAAATATGAGCACATACTTTTTTTGTACCTCTTGAATATTGACTATATATCACACTGGGATATAATTTAAACAAAAAATGTGTAAACAAAATATGTCTAAATTTTTCTTGTCATTTCAAATCTTGATCCATTTTGATTCCTTAATTAGGGGATACAGAATCACTGCCACGGAGTGTGTTGGTGTGTCACAGCAATGCAATTCCGATTCACACAACGAAGCTGAGGAGGTTTAATGTTTATCAATGAAGAAAATCACCGATCAACCGTCATAGAATATAATGCGAAAGAAGAAAACCGGAATAGTACATTCATCAGATTGCCGATACCCAAAATGTGTTGTCTCATATATCTAGATAACAACGTGATGTAGAGACGCTATTTATTCGTCTTTGTACCGGTTATGGTCAGGAGAATGACATAGAATCATTATTATCTTGCGCAGAGAAGGTGTTGGTCTTGAGTTGAATTACCGTAAACTACATAAATGCTACCTTTCTACTATAGTACTATATATAAAAAATTGTTGTATTGTTGGGAAAATAATGCGATTCAAAATGTTGTTTTTATCCTGGACAAGGGCACTGAAAACCATTAAAGAGATGTAAATGTATTTTCACATGTAAAGCTTGAAATCTACTCAACTTTTTATTATTCAATCTGTTTCCTTTAGTTAAAAAATTTTAAAATTAAATCGGCGATCGTTATTTATTTTTGGAATGAAGGCGCATTAGGAGACTGTTACCAACAAATTCTGAGCTGACCTACTTTTGATGAAAATTTCTGGTGATTTTTATGAAAATCACTGGCGATTCTGACTTGGGCGGTGCCCATCTTAATATAGGCAGGATTTCAACTGGTGGTGGGGATTTCCAAGAGTTCAGTTCGTGTTCGAGTCCTAATGCCTACTCTACTTCGTAGGTCCTGTGACGTTAGTCACACTGCTCATGTTTCATTATCCCATCACGTTTTGTACTGTGTTATATATACAGTGAAACATACAGCCAAGGGTTCCCAATGGGCATGACAGTGCACTCGCTGAGCTATCAATAAATAAAAAAAAATAATTATAAATCAAATTTACATCAGAATTCGGTCAGCTCAGAACTTGCTGGTAACAATGCCCTAATGCACGTTCATGCCAAAAATAAAGGTTCTAATGTCAATGGTTCTCCTTATTTTGCCGACGAAAGGATTCGTATGGACTCACTGACTCATTACCGGACAATTTGCGATCTGTAGCCTACTTCGTAGGAATAATCAGTTACGAAAATCTCAGGAGGAAAAGCTATCCAATCATGTATGTGAATGAAGAAATTCAACTATATGTTCTGAAAGAGTGCGCTTCAGGGATATGACCGATGATAAGTGCTACAGAATCACGAACACGGAGAAAATCTTCTGTGACCTTTACATGGCTTTGAGCGCAGCCCGTCAGTTTCGCACGAAAACATTGAATTATCGGCTCTTCCTCTTTATTCGGGACCTAAATTATATACGAATTATAAGATAACTGGAACAGTAAACCAGCGATCTCATTTCACAGTGACAGTTGACTATGAGAGGTGATTTGTCGGGCTTATGAATGGCGTATTATATACCGCCATGACTTATCATATACCGCCATGACTATCGGTGATTCGGTCAGCATGTCAACAACAACGTCCGAATTTATGAAAAAATGTGCTTTGTCAGATGAAGTTGATAAATAAGTCATCGATCTTTGTACATTTTGGTAGGAGAGTTATCGGGCTTGCCAACCAAAAGATCACATAAAATCGAGTGAGCTAAGCGAATTATCTTTAATATGATCCTTTGGCTGGTAACAAATTATAAGATGTGGGGATTACCTTACGTTACGTTACGTGAGGCAACATTTGGACTCCCAACATACCCTTTCTTTACTACTCCCCGACTGCGCATGTGCACCATGACGTGACTTACGGTAAAAAAAACTACCCCAGCAATATTCTACACAACTGGTGCTTCAATAACAGGCCATGCGCGACCCTTTTGGACCAAGAATGGCCCATCTCTCACTCAATCACTCCCATGCGCATCTGAACAAGCCATTTCTCTGCTACCCCTCGACTGGGCGTCCACATCGTGACTTCACCCATTAAACTGGAAAACACCCAACGAGAGCTTCAATATAATACCAAATATGACAAATTTGGAGCACGTATGACTCACCAATCCCAAAAACTCTCACCACATGCCTTCCTGCCGAGTGTGAATGTGCACCATGACGTCACCCACTAAAGTCAATCAGCGACCCTGAAACCCCTAAGTCCGATAGAGTCCACATACCCTACACATTGCTGCACAAAACAATGTGCCAGCATATAACCAATACCTCCAAAACAGACTCCCATTTGTATAATACTACCGACTGCGCATGCGTATAATGACATCACAGATCAAAGTGTTTACCCCTGCCGGACTCTATCAACGAGAGGTTCAATATGACACCTTACGCGACACATTCGGACCAGGTATAGCCCATCTATATCCCAAAACTCCCACCACAAGTTTCCCTGCCCAGTGAGCATGCACACGATGACGTCACCGATTAAGGTCACGCTTCGACCCTGAGGCCCCTCTCGTCGTACGTTACGGCGCAGGCCTGACTGATCGAAACCCCACACCTTTTACTTTCATCCGCAATAATCTCCCAGTGTTTCCTACGTTTTGTTATGTTAAAGTAAGCTTTTCCGGATATTTGCGGGATTTCCGAATTTTTCATGCACCCAACGATCCCACAAAACACCTCCTGAACGTGCGCACTGCGCAGGTGCGATGACCCGGAAGTGAGCATAATGTTTTACCTGCGGCCCTTAGCGACCATCACCTCCGGCCAGACCGTCTCAAAGTAGGTCAATAATAAAAAGAATTTAGTCTTTCTATACTACTAATATAGCCTTAAAATGCTGCCTTTGCCAGTGCTTTTTCACAATCACACTAGGCCACGTAAACCTGCTGGAGGTTTGTCAGTTGATTGGTTAAAGGCCTGTTTATACTGAGCGCGAACGCGACCGCGACCTCGACCGCGACCACTGCTACTTTCCGCGCGAATCATCGTTCGTACTGAAAGCGGCGATACGCAGATGAAACTGGCGCATTTACGATTTGACCATGTCCGGCTACACATCATCAGACAGCGACGTCATATGTATGCCTTTTGACTTCGCACTCTGATTGGGTAATGCCAATCGTTCGCGCGAACTGTTCCTAAAAATTCGCTCTGGAGGCAATGTCCACGGATTTCCGCGCGAACTAAAATTCGCCCGCGTTCGCGTTCGACGTTAGTATAAACGACTTCACTCAAATAGCAGTACATCAATCAAATGCGATCGCCGCGTTCGTTGTCGAGGTCGCGGTCGCGGTCGCGCTCAGTATAAACCGGCCTTAACTGGGCCAAAATCAACAAAAAGGAAGTGGCAATTACAGAATCTGATTCGATAGTTGGTGTTGTGCAAGTCACCCATTATATCAAGCTGATAGGTTCTTGTCAGGGAAAGTGAATAACGAAAACAAAATTTCAAGACCTGGCTTGGAGAGGATGAACAGTACGTACCTGGAAATGTTCGTAGCATCGCAGATAGAACTATCCATATCGTCAGGTGAGAAAGAGTTGTTGACCATACAACTCTGGTCACCGAAGTGGACATCTTGGGCCATGGGCTTGACCGTTATTGCCAACATGTAGCGATCAAGCTGATTTAGGAGGTAGGCCAGCAATAGCAGTATAAGAACGAATACACTGTATGCTCTTGCCCTTAGTTGGCGCGATCCTTGATCCATGGTCATGTTCGCCATGCATTTATGGCGACGGTCAGGTGCCATCGGTTTTGCCACTACGACATTATTAAACACGAAACACCGATCTTTACCGACTAAACTTGCACTCAAATGCACAAAACTCACAATTTTAAATCTGATCGAATTCAATTTATGCGGATAAAAACGTAATTCGGACAGATTCTATCCTCGTTCTGTGCCCATATCACACAGAGTTTTGCGAAATTTCAACAACCAGATCCACCAGCGCACTATAAGTATGTATTTACTGATTATCATATACATCCCAGCATTGTAAAACTGTCAGAACATGTGTCCTCAACGCAGCAAAGCAGTCCTCAAAACCATATACGAGATTGAACTATAAACCTCACATGCTAATACAGGGTGACTTCATTTTATTTTTTATCAGCTTATCACCGTTATCAAGACACAAAAGTGTGTCGCGTAAGGCAATTGTCTTCCACGTTCAGATGTGATAATATAAATGTTACAAGTATTACACGATATATCCATGACAGACGCCATAACATTCTGCACAGTACCTCACGTAGCTTGGTCGGCAATTTAGGCTCGGTAAATAAGTGTTGTGCCTATCTCTGCTATCGGCATAATTGTAATTGTGGTAATATCTAAATCACCTGTATAATTACTATAAAATAACATACAGATGGAACTATTATTACTTAGCAATTAACAAGAGCCATTAGACGTCCACGATCAGGAACGGCGGAACAGAGGGGTGGAGCGGGGGGGGGGATCCCAATATTTTCAGCAAAAAATAAAAGAATAACACGCGCGCGACACAAAACCAAACAAGCAGCCAGAGGATGCTAGGTCCCCCGCCGAAATGGCAGCAATTTTTTTAGCATTGTTGGTCTCGGGGGATATACATGAGGGAGGCAACTGCTACTTCATACATGTAGGCGTTGGATGCGGGAAGGCCTTTCTGCCTTCCCGGGCTTTAAAATCAACTCAGAATGGTTGACTGAACGTTGATTGCTTCTGTAATATATGTAACCGAGAATCAAGCCAAATTGACATCTCAAGGCATATTATCTGCAAATCAAATCTGACGAGAATCTGAAGGCATCCCCAACCTATTGCCCGGAGATCAAATTTTGAATTTGCCACGAGATGTCGCCACATGTAGGTGCAAGTATGCGAAACGCAATCCCAAGCATCATCTCAAGGCATGGTACATGTATCAGCATACAAACTTTGAGAAGAATCTGAAGAGGGGTCTTCAAGTTATTGCCCAGAAACCGAATTTGGAATTTTAGGCACAAGTGTGCGAAACACAATCCCAAGTGACATCTTATGGCATATGAATACCAAATTTGAGAAGAATCCGATGAGCAGTTGTCAAATTATTGCCAGAAACAAATTTCAGATTTTTTCACCAGGTGGTGCCACCAGTATGCAGAAGCAGGCGAAATACAATCCCAAGGGACATATCATGGCATAGTATCTGCATACCAAATTGGAGAAGAATCCGATGAGCGAAATCAAATTTAGATTTTGACATGAGGTGGTGCTACCTGTAGGCGCAAGTGGGCGAAACGCAATCCCAAGCAACAGCATATGTCATGGTACATGTATATTCATACCAAATTTAAGAAGAATCTGTTCAACGGTATTCACGTTATTACCCGGAAACAAATTTGGTATTTTGCCAGCTGATGGCGCCACCTGTAAGTACAAGTGAGCGAAAGGCAATCCCACGCAACACCTCCTGGCATGATACATGCGTGCTAAATTTGAGGAGATTCTGATGAGCAGTTAACAAGTTTTGATTTCAACACCAGACGGCGCCACCTACATGTATTAGGCGCAAGTGAGCGAAACGCAATCTCATGCAACACCTTATGTCATGATATTACCCGGAAACAAATTTGTGATTTTGCCACCAGGTTGCGCCACCTGTAAGTGCAAGTGAGTGAAAGGCAATCCCATGCAACATCTCCTGGCAAGGTACATGCATGCTAAACTTGAGAAGAATCCGATGAGCATGCAGATCTCAAGTTATTGGCCAAAAACAAATTTCGTCACCTGTAAGTGGATAAACGCAATCCCAAGCAACATCTCATGGCAAGGTACAATGTATATAGTCCGGCAGATATGTGAAATGATTGTGCACTTTTTGATAAAAGCATGAAATTTGGCAGGATGATAGATAAACACATATAATTCATTTTTATAGGGGGAGTCCGGCTTGTAAATCCGTATTTTGGCCGCCATCTTGGATTTCAAAATGGCCGCCATCAAATACCACAAAGTCGCATTTCTACACTTCTGAGACACATAGGAGGCCAATTTAAACGATAATACCCATATTTGCGCACTCAAGGAAACACAGTTTTGTTGCATCAGAAGTCATGGAATTCGAGATGGCGGTCGTTTTCTTTTCAAAATGGCTGCCGAGAATCGCTTATTTTCATTGTTATGTGACTTACGTGAACAGATGCACAAACTTCTACTTCTGAGTGGCCTAAAATATTTTTCATGTCTTTGGACACTGCATGATTACTTGTGGACAAGTGACACGTGTGGTTAAGTTTCCACGTGAACAGCTGCAATAAAAGCGCGGTTGAGATACTACGGCTACATCCTAGAATCCTCCGTATTCTAAAGTCTGGAAATGAGGTACCAAGAGAAGTTATTCTATAGACTGATATGGTTGGTTTTCAATCGCCAAACGTCAACTTTACCCACCTTTTACATATCTCTCCAACTCCAATTCACATAGCTGCTATCTGGAATAGGTCACATCTTGGGTATTTACCTAATACTCTACATTTGATTGACCTGACATGTGGCATCGTGTATTTCCATCTGTGATGTCTGCAATATCTGAAGTTAGTGACTCTGGAAACTAATCTCCGTGACAGAGTACTGAGCAGAATTCGAATAAATTAAGCTTGTTGCATGTTTCCCCAATATAGATATTCTGTTCGAAATAGAATATGATAATTTCTGAGGAGTCAAAATGACTGCCATTCAATTTTCCCACTCACTTGGAGAAGCCCCTCTTGAACAACGGAGAGAAAGCTAACCCCATCTGTGGCGAGTCTGTGCGACGGATATGTCAGCATGACTCCCTTCTTTGTGAGAATTCACTTAAGACTCTCATACTTTACTGGATGATTTTTCTACAAACACCCAGTCTCATTCCATCCATCGCGAAGAAACAGCAAGCTTGTTGACAAGTTGTTGATAAACCTAGCATCTAGTCAGTCACTCAATATTCATCCCTCAATAATAGAATTTCTGCGCCCATAATTCATATAACAGCATTAATAGCACCAAAATAAAAACAATCATACAATTCAATCGCAAAGAGAAAATGGATTCTTCAGCGAGGTCAGTTGGGGCTTGGACTCCGACAGTTCGCGGCAGCTTGGCCTTCTCGAGTCCGCTTGTTTCATACATAAAATTTCTCTAGATATGTTTCTTTGTGAACATTAGAAATTGATTATGACACAGGTTCCGATTTCATTAACTATTTTGGCAACACAAGCGTTCTTGGTCTTCTTGCTTTCTGGCAAATCCTTACTCTCTTCGAGAAAAGGTTTCCAATATTTCTCGAAGAATTCAAAAAGCAAATCATTTTAATATGGAACACTACTTGATTTCCCCTTTTCATCTTCTCCGTATGCTTATGGTTGATCCTGGATGTACATGTATACTAGCCAGTTATCGTTGTTATGCAGGAATCTATAGCTGTTCAGGAGCTGTCCGGTTCAACACGAGTTTCCAACCAGGAGCAGGTTGTAAGGACAAAGCTTTGGAAATTAGAGATGTGGTTTTGATAGATGTGTGTGCTCCAGAATGAGCAAGCAATGAATAGGTCAGAAAATATCTGTTTGGGGAAGTTGCAAGTATTCGTCTCGGTTTGGAATTTCTGCAGTTAGTGATTTTATTACAAATGTACTGGTATTGATGTCTAGCTTCAACACATATATTTCCACCAGCAAGGATGAAATAAAAACTACGAGACACACTGTAAGTGTCCTGTATCACTTTTGCTCAGAGCAAACAAGGCAGTGCGAATTTTGTCGACTTTGTCAAAACGTATATAATGAGTCTCTGCGCATTCAGTAAGAGGCCACATTTTACAATTCATTAGTCAACTAAAGATGTAAAGAGGCAGAGGCACTAAGATTACTGTACTGTTATTTACTAGTACTGGAAAACAATGAGCCTTATGCAACCTATCATCAGCGAAGTCATTTGTTTTTCGCAAACATCTGGGTGGGGTGGCATGGCCGGTCCTAAAATTATGTATACTATGATTGTCTTTTTGAATTTGGTGCTAATACTGTTATATCGATATGGAATAGGTCTTTGGATTATGGACGCGGATATTCTTTAATGGACGACGGCTGAATTATGAATGACGGACTAAACGCTTGTATTCTTGACCAGCGCCTAGCTACCCAGCGCAAAAGGGCAGCAGGACTTCCTGTAAGGGGAACATGACTTCCTGTAAGGGCAGCAGGACTTCCTCTAAGGCCAACGGCACCATCATCACCTTTTTCATTTGTGTTCTATCGCCATTACTGGAAACTAGCATTGTGATTCGAGGATGACAAAATGCTCATTGACAAGCTAGTCAAATATGTAGTTATGCCTGTATTTGGTATATTGCAGTGCAATATTCATAGATTCAGTTTGTCGTTGAAATCCCATACCCAAATCAGCAATACAAATGATGCAAAAACCAGAACTAGTAGTTCAACCTGCAGTTTTGTATGCCAGTACTGGAACTTTGGATCTCAATCAGACTTTTGGCGACTCGGTTGGCAGGGTAGGCAACCCGCGAACCAGCCTCATCCCCATTCAATGCTTCAAACTGTGACACTTTGTCCACAACATTATGAATAACCATCTCTATCATACAACTGAGTTCGATCATTAGAGAAATTGTGGTCAACAAATATAACATGGGTTACTGATATGAGCTTATTTCCATTTCCGGAGTAACTGATAAATATGAATCTGGTAATGGAACTCCTTCAACGATGGAGCAATGATAGCACAGTCAACTGACATGCATGGCAAAACCAGTTCATCGCGGTTGAACTTTCTAAAAATTTGCGATTGAAATTCTCTGACTGGTGGCATATCCTATTAAGAAAATTCTGAACATGCTTGCATAATACTATAGGTTTGCAAGATATCACGGAAAGGCTCAACCATGGGACATGGCGGGATCTCAAAAACTCCATCATAGTAATCTGATCTTGAAAGGCAAGGTTAAGGAAAAGAGCTTAACCCAGACATATTGTGGTAAGTTTCAGCCGTTTAGCTCCAAGTGTAGGGAGAATATTTCGAGGACATCGCCTACCAAGACCAGACACGGCCGGACCCAATATCGCCAGGGAAGAATCAACTGATACTGATTATGCTGGCTATATTATGAAGGGATTCAGATTTAGTTTTTTGTTAGTATTTCAGTATCCATGTGTATGATAATGGTGGTCGTCTCCGACTAGGCATTGTTCCACACAGAAGTCCCTTAACCAGTTTCCTCGGCCAAAGCAATGTGTAAACCAGCCTTGTATCAGATATCCATTTTAGGCTTCAATGTTCGCTGATGGCGAAAAGCTTGATATCCAAGATGGTGTACTAACAGGGATTTTTAACCATAAAAAGCTCACCAAGGAACGTATCTAGTCCATGTACATGTATGATCTAATCATACTCAACTGACTCAACTAAGTCCACTGTGCCGCAAGTTGTCGAAGGTTGGGCCAGGGCCATTCGTCTCGGTTTGGAATTTCTGCAGTAGTGATTTTATTACAAATGTACTGGTATTGATGTCTAGCTTCAACACATATATTTCCACCAGCAAGGATGAAATAAAAACTACGAGACACACTGTAAGTGTCCTGTATCGCTTTTGCTCAGAGCAAACAAGGCAGTGCGAATTTTGTCGACTTTGTCAAAACGTATATAATGAGTCTCTGCGCATTCAGTAAGAGGCCACATTTTACAATTCATTAGTCAACTAAAGGTGTAAAGAGGCAGAGGCACTAAGATTACTGTACTGTTATTTACTAGTACTGGAAAACAATGAGCCTTATGCAACCTATCATCAGCGAAGTCATTTGTTTTTCGCAAACATCTGGGTGGGGTGGCATGGCCGGTCCTAAAATTATGTATACTATGATTGTCTTTTTGAATTTGGTGCTAATACTGTTATATCGATATGGAATAGGTCTTTGGATTATGGACGCGGATATTCTTTAATGGACGACGGCTGAATTATGAATGACGGACTAAACGCTTGTATTCTTGACCAGCGCCTAGCTACCCAGCGCAAAAGGGCAGCAGGACTTCCTGTAAGGGGAACATGACTTCCTGTAAGGGCAGCAGGACTTCCTCTAAGGCCAACGGCACCATCATCACCTTTTTCATTTGTGTTCTATCGCCATTACTGGAAACTAGCATTGTGATTCGAGGATGACAAAATGCTCATTGACAAGCTAGTCAAATATGTAGTTATGCCTGTATTTGGTATATTGCAGTGCAATATTCATAGATTCAGTTTGTCGTTGAAATCCCATACCCGAATCAGCAATACAAATGATGCAAAAACCAGAACTAGTAGTTCAACCTGCAGTTTTGTATGCCAGTACTGGAACTTTGGATCTCAATCAGACTTTTGGCGACTCGGTTGGCAGGGTAGGCAACCCGCGAACCAGCCTCATCCCCATTCAATGCTTCAAACTGTGACACTTTGTCCACAACATTATGAATAACCATCTCTATCATACAACTGAGTTCGATCATTAGAGAAATTGTGGTCAACAAATATAACATGGGTTACTGATATGAGCTTATTCCATTTCCGGAGTAACTGATAAATATGAATCTGGTAATGGAACTCCTTCAACGATGGAGCAATGATAGCACAGTCAACTGACATGCATGGCAAAACCAGTTCATCGCGGTTGAACTTTCTAAAAATTTGCGATTGAAACTCTCTGACTGGTGGCATATCCTATTAAGAAAATTCTGAACATGCTTGCATAATACTATAGGTTTGCAAGATATCACGGAAAGGCTCAACCATGGGACATGGCGGGATCTCAAAAACTCCATCATAGTAATCTGATCTTGAAAGGCAAGGTTAAGGAAAAGAGCTTAACCCAGACATATTGTGGTAAGTTTCAGCCGTTTAGCTCCAAGTGTAGGGAGAATATTTCGAGGACATCGCCTACCAAGACCAGACACGGCCGGACCCAATATCGCCAGGGAAGAATCAACTGATACTGATTATGCCACATCTACTGGCTATATCTTGGAGAAGACTGAAGGGATTATCAGATTTAGTTTTTTGTTAGTATTTCAGTATCCATGTGTATGATAATGGTGGTCGTCTCCGACTAGGCATTGTTCCACACAGAAGTCCCTTAACCAGTTTCCTCGGCCAAAGCAATGTGTAAACCAGCCTTGTATCAGATATCCATTTTAGGCTTCAATGTTCGCTGATGGCGAAAAGCTTGATATCCAAGATGGTGTACTAACAGGGATTTTTAACCATAAAAAGCTCACCAAGGAACGTATCTAGTCCATGTACATGTATGATCTAATCATACTCAACTGACTCAACTAAGTCCACTGTGCCGCAAGTTGTCGAAGGTTGAGCCAGGGTCGACCTCGTTGAAGAATGCTATTGTTTACGAGGTTATACTGTGTTACTGTTTGATCATACAAGAAGCAGTGGGACTATTGATGTTTGTAGAGGTCTGAACGAGCTCCCAACCGAAGGGAGATCCGCCGTTCAGGCCTGTACCATTTGGACTTGGTTTCTTCTCCGTTCTTCAGGAGAAGCTTCTCTAAGTAAGTTTGAATAGGGAACTTATACCAAAGCTGAATGACAGCCAGTTTGGTGTCCATTTTCAGAAGCCAGCGCATTCTATCAGTAGTAGCTGATGGGGCTGCATGATAAACTGTAGATGCAGCGAGGTTAACCCACATTGTGCTGGAATTTCTCTCTAAAATATGACTAATTTTATATATTGCAGGTATCTACTACATGAATGAGTGTTCACTGATGCCAAAAATCATTTTAAGTCACCCAAAAGTAGATTTTTGTCTATCGATTCACCTACGTCACATAACCATCGAAATAAGTGATTCTCGGCAGCCATTTTGAAAAAAAATGGCCGCCATCTTAAAATCCATCCGTTCTGGTACAGCAAAAGTGTGGTGATCAACTTCCTTGGGTACGCAAATGTGGGGATAGCCGTTTAAATTAACCTTCTATGTGTCTTAGAAGTGCCGATTTGCGAATTTGATGGTTTCTAATGGCGGCCATTTTGAAATCCAAGATGGCGGCCAACTACGGATTTTCAAGCCGGACTCCCCCTCTAAAAATGAATAATATGTGTTTCTCTGTCACTATGCAAAGTTTCATGCTTTTATCACAAAGTGCACAATCGACCCATTTTTTGTTACATATCTGCCGGACTAATATGCATGCCTACTCTGGGAAGAATTCGATGAGCAGTTCTCAACAAAAAGAACCTAGGAGCGCCACCTACAGGCAGATCTTTCTGAAACGCAATAGCAATCAACATCTTGTCACAAGGAATGCATATGCCAAATATTGAAGAAATTAGACAAAGCATTTGGAAGTTATCACTTGTGAAGAATTTGAATGGAAACCACGGACATGAACAGAAGATTGAAACAAGACCCAGTGGCGCCACCTTCAGGTGGATCTTGCTGAAACGCAATACCAACCCACGTCTGGTCACAAGGAGTGTAAATTTCGAAGGAATCCGACAAAGCTTTTGGAAGTTATACCAGTGAAGAATTTGAACAGACATCCACGGACACAAAGAGAACAAGACCCATTTTAACTGGAACGGACACGAAGAAGCGTAACTCAGTGGCGCCACCTTCAGGCAGATGTTGCTGAAATGCAGTAGCAACCGGCGTCTTGTCACAAGGAATGGGTATGCTGAATTTCGGGAGAATCCAACAAAGCGTTCGGAAGTTATCGCTTGCAAAGAATTTGAACTGACATCCACGAACAGGAACAGACAAGAAGAAGCGAGACCCAGTGGCGACAGCTTCAGGCAGATGTTGCTGAAATGCAATAGCAGCGGCTGAGCCCGTGTCTTGTCGCAAGGAATGTGTATGCCGAATTTCGGTAGAATCCGACAAAGCGTTTAGAAGTTATCGCTTGCAAAAAATTTAAACGGACGTCCATGGACACAAAGAAGCAAGACCCATTTTGACCCAGGGGCGCCACCTTCAGGCAGATGTTGTTGAAATGTAATATCAACTGGCGTCTTGTCGCAAGGATTGCGTATGTCGAATTTCGGAAGAATCCCACAAAGCGTTTGGAAGTTATCGCTTGCTGAAAATTCAAACAAACATTCACGGATATATATTTGTACACGGACATCAACGGACATAAAGAAACAAGAACCATTTTAATAACCCCGGCCGCGTTGCGGCGGGGGACAGCAAAAAAGGCAGAGAAAGAAAACTAGGCCCATGGGCATATATAGAAAGGTGGTTCAGAAGATAACTGCAACATTGCTTGATTGAGGGTTGGGATCCATCGAAAGTGAAATTCTCTTTGCATAATCTAGATTTTATTACACTGTACTTCCATTTGTAAATTAGTATTTTGTAATTTATGGCTCACAGGAAAAAAGTTTTTAACTGATTGTGATACCCGAGTATCATTTTCAGAGACTATCGATTGACTGGCTGCAATAGTGGAGATAGTATAACTCAAAAGAATAGCTGCTTTCTGAGTAGCAGATTTCTTTCCCAGAGTTTCAATTCAAAATAGTATCTATTTGTTTGAAAAAGCCCCCCAAAAACACACGAAAAACTGGCCATAATATCAAGCTGATCCGTATGTTGTGGTACTACTATTATACATACACCCGGTACTTGCACTGAATGAAAGTATTAGAGCACATGAGTGCATGAAACAACAAGTGGCAAGACATTCATCTCAGAATATTTCAGTTCTCAGACATGTCAGATAATATTATTTCTCAGTTTAAGTTCAATTGATTCATTAATGTACATATATTCCTTACACCAGTCCATGTGATGACCTAGTTTTAGCTTGACCTCTTCATTCATCAGAATGTAGACCCAGCATAGATACATGTACAGCCCCTAGAGCTATGGTAGTACTCTATTTCCACTCGTACCTCACTCCAAGACGGCTCTAATTGATTTATGGGTAGAAAACTTCAAGGATTTTCTCCTCCTCCAGCTACCCGATAATCCAATTGTACAACTTCGCAATACTCAAGAAGCCCGCCATACTCAACCACCGAAACTCACACCAAACCTCTGTGCACCCCAACTTTTCAGGTTGGGGTGCTAATTAAACGAACAGACACCAGATATAAGTTTCCCAGAGTCATTGCCCAGAGATAATCCAAGTGTATCAATAACCCGATGGTCTAATGCCTGTTTAATCAACAAACAACATAATCTGAATCTCCTAGCCGGGTCACTTTAAAGCATGCATTCTATCCCGAATGAGAGAACTCTTTAAGGGAGTGAAATCAAAATGATATACATATGCTGCTAGCTAACATCAATACCGTAACTCAAACTGTGGGCAGTAAAATGTTGCGACTGCTTAACTCACACTAACAACATGGAATTAATATCTTAGCAGGCGATCTGACTAGAATGTACACAACGCTCAGCACACAAACCAAAATTGAGAAAATATAGCACTCCGATCATCGGCAATCCAACTACGATAATCGCATCAGAATTAGCAGTGGTTCTCAGGTAGTCTTGTTTACATATGCCACATAAATTGAAATTTACCAATCTCGAACATTAAACTTGGGATTATACATGTTATACCCACATGTCATCATGTAAAATTACAAGCGTCTAGTCCGTCATTCATAATCCAGCAGTCGTCCATTAGAGAATATCCGCGTCCATTATCCAAAGACCTATTCCATTTTCCACATAACAGTATTAGCACCAAATTCAAAAAGACAATAATAGTATACATAAACATAGGCTTGTTTCCTGCAAGAGAGAAGCGGTCAACAGTTTTTAATGATGCCGGCAAGACATCATGATGTTCCAAAAATATCAAATCCGTATCACTGATCAGTATTCTTAATCCATAATATTCGTTGTAAAGTCGTCATCTAAAGAATGATGTATCTCAGTCACGCTTTGATTGTGACTGTTCATATGAGTACCGTGAGGATCTTGAAGTACATGGGTTCATACGGCCCCTAGCCCCGGGTTAAGCGGAATTAGACACAAGTTACGAAACGTAGCGCCATAGATCTTGCACGCTACGTTCGTATTTTGCTATCAGCATGCGATATGTATCGCCAAATTTGAGAAACTTTGAGTGGAGGCGCTTGGTGGAATAGCCCTGTTTTATAAGTTTCTGCAACAATGTTTTGTGACCTTGATTAAAATCATCACATTTAACACAGGATCTAGCAAATGCTACTAAGCGAGATATGTATACGCCATATGCAGGTCCCACTGGAATATTACTATCCAGAAAGGGATAGTTTACGATGTCGAAATTGTAATCATCTCTTTTGTCATAAAGTCGACGAGAGAGAATGCCCGCTTCATTTTTATAGAGATAGAGATCTAAATAAGATGTGCCTGTAGAGCTATCTGTAGTTTCCTTCAAATCCAGTGAAGGTGGATATATATCCTTCACTGCGTCATTTATATAGCGATTATCCACAGCGAGAAGATCGTCTATATAGCGTTTGGTGAATGAGAAGGAACGGCTTTGAATGGATCGGTTTTTGAAAGCGCCTGCATATAGTCATATTCATAAGAGAACAGATACAGGTCGGCCAACAGGGGTGCACAATTAGTACCCATTGGAATACCTATATGCTGCTGATATATTGTGTTGCCAAATTTCACATAGATATTTTTAATGAGAAATTCAAGCAACTCTATAAACAAAGAAACATCCCATGAATGATATCTCTTGTATGTAGTCGAGCTAAAGAATGCTTCATGGCTTCCGCCATTAATATATCTACGATCAGTTTTCTTGAACACAGATACTATTAATGAACTTAATAGTTCCAGTTACAAACGCAAGGGGGAAATTGCGCAAACGAGCTCGACTCGATATGTGGAATGGAAATGTCATAACACAATCTTGCAAAACTATTCATGTCCTCATATGACTTAGAAATCTCAAGGTCCTCATCTGCGACTTCAGCCATTTTTGCCGCAACGGCACCCGGATGCAAAATGTTTGCAAGCTGCATGTAATACAAGGCTTTCGACTCGCTTTTCCATCCCATATGCTGCATTATACCCGCCAAGTCTGACCCCTTTATAGCTAGTGTTTTTGCGCATGCAGAGCGGAAAGACTGGATGGTTTCCCCATTATCCAAACCAGATTCCGTGAGGTATCCCTTCAGTCTGGAACTCATGGAATTGGAGTCCACTGGGCGATTCACTACGTACCCATCCTTTGACGTTGTCCGGAATAGATAACCTCCCCTTAATTGGATGCCGATGTCATCTGCCAATGCGATATATCGGCGTGGAGCTGTGATATGGCAGATTTCTCGGTTACGGCACTGTTTTACCCCAAACAGTTCAAATTTAGACTCTCTTAACGTTTTACCGAAGCTATGGTTGAAAATTAACCCATCCCCCTGTGGAAAACTGATTATCTCGTTAGTATGCAGCCTCCCCAGGTCTGAACCCCGGTTTCCAGAGAACAAGTCAAGCTTGAAAAATATCAAATCCCTGCAAAGTATTACCTCTGCAGGGAGGAAACTCCGTCCCCAGCCAATTTCTCCTCAATATGGCGAGACAGACTCATCAGCATAGGCATAAACAAGGAGATTGCCTGTTTCGGTTTCACCCCGGCTTGGGCCTGCTCTTTTGTCACCAATAGAAGATATTTCCTAACTTTGCCGGATTGCCCAGACGCGTGGCCTCAGCCCAGTCACCCACCCGTCCTACATTTGCAAAAATCGAACGAAGCTTACCTATAAGAGAGTCCACATACTTGGCGGACAATCGATCTGGGCATTTACAATCCTGCCTGCCCCTATCCCAACGGAAAATACACCCAGGGACGTGGACCTGAGATTCCCCCCCCCTCCCCCCTTATCCTTAAAAATCTCCCGAGGGCCCGCTCCCCCTATAGTTTTAGGTTGTGGAAGGGTGGAAAGGAAGTGTGATAGCTCCTGTCTCAGAGCGGAATTCTGTTTAGTATAAGCTGACGATTCATCCACCTGCAGGAGGCCGAGCCACCTTTGATTTATTGCCAAGTCTACAGAAACATCCACATTGATACAGCACGTGTCCCCTAACTGTGGTGTCTCACATACCTGGCAAAAGTTACAATCATAGTCATTAGGCGTGTGGCACTCCGGGCATGTCTGGGCTGGTTTCCAAGTCTGCGGGATCGAGGAGGATACTACCTGAAAAAGCGAATCAATAGCTGCATCAAGCTCTATTGAGAATGAGATCCCTAAAGGTCGAAAAGCCGGAAGACGTATAAATCCCATGGGAGACCCCGATTGTCCATCTTATACCCTTTCTTTCTTGGGTAAAAGACTATTTCTTTTGTAGCCTTCATCGCTAAGCAAAATGATGCCTTAGACAGTGCAGGAGGCCCGGTCACCAGAAGGGGAGTGGGTGCAACCTGGGTACCACCATAGTACATGGTGCGCCATAACGCTTCAACAAACGAATGACTGCCTGGATTAGATAAATTGAGGGGAACACATACGAATTTCTCTCTCGGGAAAGATCCTGTGCAAAAACATTCGTTCCCGCACTTCCTGGGGAAGAGAACCTGGTAAAATGCCTGAGTGGGTTACCTAGCTTGTCTAGCAATGTGTTTGAGTCGAGCGATACTAAATCAGTCGAGTGGCCCTGCCCACCTCCAAAGGCTTCCTCAATTTTATCCCAGTAGCTTGGAGCTAGCATCGTGTCCTGTCCACCCCCAACATGCGTGGAGGGGGCGTCGGCCGGGTTGTCATGGGAGGGTACGTATGTCAACTGCAGAGAGGCATTAGTGTGTACAAGGAGGGAAGTAACATCTTTAATAACCCGGGAGAGTTCAATTGATCGCGAGCGCATGTTCTGCCATGCAGTGATAAGATTTGTGTTGTCGACCTGTAAATTCTGCTGCAAAACATTTAAGAGCCTTTAACAAGGCCATGGCCTCTTTAACCGCTATAGGCAGAGATAGCTCCTGGCCAGTGAAATAGTCCCTACATTCCCTAAGGGATCCGTCGGGTGCTACCCAGAAGACACCAAATGCGAAATTTGAGGCATCTGTTGATAAGCCTAACACTGAAGTAGAGGGAAAATCAATAGCTCTGGCCCAACCGTATATGTAATACGCCACAAAATAGTGTAATTATCCTTGTTTTATTACTTAACATTTTTTGTTACTTGATAAGTAATAATCCTCGTTGTGTTACTTAATATGTAATGCTCCTTAAAATAGATTATTGTTACTTAATATCTAATGCTCCCTGTTTTCATCTGTATTAATCTCTGTGTTCATATGTAAGTTCTAATTATAGAGCATCACCTATTTTTAAATCCAGACATCATTGTTAACTCCCTGCTCCTTTGTTATTTCTTGACATACTTGATCCCTGCATCTAGGTAGAACATTAGTCTCTCCATAGACAAAGAACCATGAGTCACGCTGGTTTCCCACACACCCCTCCACCTCTCCATAAACAAACAGCGATGAGTCATGCTATTCATTGTCTTCATAGCTAAATTGGAGAAAATTTGTATTTGCCCACACACTGACATTATTAAGAAAAATTCCTGTTCTATTCTTATTACTTGCTAATTCCCTATTGCTTTGTTATTTCTTGACAAGTACTGACTTGTCTCCGCATCTAGGTAGAACAATAGTCTCTTCATAAAGAAAGAGTGGTGAGACATGCTCTACATTATCGTCATAGCTACATGGAAGGAATTTGTCTACGCCCACATTTACTATAATGCATGTAGTCTTCAATGATTTTATTTGTTGTTTATTGTTCAGGTCCACATCTATATAAAGGTTCGCGTGTACATCCCTGTGTATTCACCATGGATCATTACGAGAGAAACCTTATCAAGATGAAAGCAGCATCTATCGGAGCGATTTTATTACTCCTCATCCCGCTCATAGTGCTGTCCGCCTTTCGTACGTCCTGTGTAAAGTGCACACCCTGCACACGTCTGGTCCGTCATTCATAATTCAGCCGTCGTCCATTAGAGAATATCCGTGTCCATAATCCAAAGATCTATTCCATATTCCATATAACAGTATTAGCACCAAATTCAAAAAGACAATCATAGTATACATAAACATATGCTTGTTACCTGCAAGAGAGAAGCGGTCAACAGTTTTCAGTGATGCCGGCAAGACATCATGATGTTCCAAAAATATCAAATCCGAATCGCTGATCAGTATTCTTAATCCAAAATATTCGTTGCAAAACCGTCATCTTAAGAATGATGTATCTCAGTCACGCTTTGATTGTGACTGTTCATATGAGTACCATGAGGATCTTGCAGTACATGGGTCCATACGGCCCCTAGCCCCGGGTTAAGCGGAACCAGACACAAGTTACGAAACTTAACGCCATAGATCTTGCACGCTACGCTCGTATTTTGCTATCAGTATGCGATATGTATCGCCAAATTTGAGAATCCTTGAGTGGAGGCGCTTGGTGGTGTAGCCCTGTTTTATAAGGTTCTGCAAGACTGTTTTGTGACGTTGATTAAAATCGTCACATTTAACACAGGATCTAGCAAATGCTACTAGGCGTGATATGTATACGCCATATGCAGGTCCCCCTGGAATGTCCACCGTGTAATGGTCCCCCAGAAACCACCGTGTCTCTGTCCTGTGGCTATCCCAATACCTGAGTAATAACCACCATTCCGAACAGAACCCTATGCATACCTATGTAGCAAGTAGCCACTGATAAACATATACGAGCTACTGTATGGTTACACGCCAATACGCTGAGGGTGGATCTACGCTATTTCCTCAAAGGTAAAGCTTCCATTAAAGGACCTGTCTTAACACATACTCAGTGAACCCTCGTCAAGGACAGTACCCCTAAAATCGACATCGCTATATTGAATGTTCTAGAAAGATAATCTTACATCGATTGGTTCATGATCTTGATCACTGTAAAAGCACATCATTCATCTCTTAGCTCCAGTCGTCCAAATGGATCACTACATAATTGTTAGTAGCAAAGATTCGTTGTCCTACTTCCCAGACAATGCACCCTATAACTTTCGCGTTGCCTTGAACACGCGTCTCTGTTTAAGTGATTCCTGGGTGGTTGGTTTAGCGGAAATATTTATCGACAAGCAACCTCAATTCAAATCCAAGTCGTTGTTACTCGTGACTCGTTAATCGTGTTAATCCCCAGTGTACGAGATGTCACAGTGAAGCAGCTCACCAAGAATAGTTTAACCGGTAGACTATACTGGGAAGTCATGTGGCTCTGCTAGTATGTCGGCACCTCTTCCCACTTCCCTTATATGTGTTGTAATTGTAATATTTGCGATGAATCACGCCTTTGTAGGCGAGACCAAACTACCTCTCCTACGGACTGTAGATGTGACGAGTTTTTCCAAGAAAGCCATTACTAGGGTATATTCTACGCCACATTATCTCCCCATAGTTCAAAATAGTGTCGACTCTCTCGACATCCATATAAAGACCGAAGACAACCTACCAGCAAACCTTCTCAGTGGTTCAATTACGGTGACGCTCCACTTGAAAAAACTATGACGAATCGTCATTTGTATGTTTCCGACGTCAAAAAATGGATTCGTTTTTATCAGGAACAAGTCAACTCCTTGTCGTACACCACATCACAAAGCGGTAGAGGTCTTAACATCATTCCTATTGAAACTCAAGTGTCACAGAAACGTATAAAAGCACCACCTATTACCCTAACAACCCCGTCACAACAAGCTGTTGAACAAGCCAAGTCTGAAATCCGTATAAATAAGAAGTGCCCCTTATCCTCACCCAATATCTCCCAAGGACAGTCCCAAGCGTATAAAAAGACCGTCACCTCCAAAGAATCGGAAGATTCAATTTTTCTAGCTACACCATGACGCTCCTTACTGACAAAGGTTTCCTTAAAGGTCAACCCGAGACGTTATCTCTTTTTCAATTACCACCTTCGCAAACAGCAGTGGAAAATCGTTACGTCATTGACGTGAGACCAACATCCCAAATCACCGATGCTGCTCCCGTTGAATTTAAGATATCAGGCCAGGGGTTAGATTATCTCGACCTGAAATCCTGTCCTGTCGTGAAAGCTAAGGTCGTGCACAGCGATGGTACCCCGTTGATCAAGGACGAAAAATGCTACAGACCATGTGGTCACAAATTGATAGATCTATGCAAGTTAAAATGGTGACGACCATGGACAATGGTTATCCATACAAAGCCTACCTTCAGACGATTCTCAATTTTGGTGAAGACGCTAAAGAAACGCAACTACAGCTTCAACTGTTTGTAGCTGACAAAGGTATTAATATAGATACCACGAATCCTGCAATAGGTACAAATGTTGAACTTACAGAGAGACAAAAATTTATCGCGGAGACTAATGTGTTCGAGATGTAAGGAAACCTCATGCAGGACGTGTTTAAACAACACCGCTACCTGCTAAACAACGTTGACGTATACGTGAAGTGGTACCGGTGGTAGTCGTCGCCCCAGTTCACCTCCATGACGGACGCGGAGGCTCCAGCCTACAAACTCGTTATTGAGGACATAAGCCTGAAAGCTTACAAAGTACACGTCAACCCTGGTGTCATACTGGGACAATCCAAAGCTCTCGAGGACAGGTCCGGGTTTTATCCCTACCAGAGCACGCAGGTTAAGATGATGTCCATATGTTCCAGTACGTTTATCCCAGCAAACTGATCGTAGGTTACGTATCTTCCAAGGCCGTGGGAGGGGACGGTAAACATAGACGTTGTCACTTCCCCGGGTCATCAAATAAGAACGAGATATGATGACGATCCTTACACCTCTCAGTTCACATCAGCCTACCTCATCTTATTCGACTCTATAGGTCAATCCGGAGAAAACTTTGGAAATGCTATAACCTTGTTGGAGTATCACAAAGGCTACACGCTATACACCTTCAACTTGGACCCTACCTTCGCCTCGAAAGATTACCTGCAGCTGTTGAAACAAGGTAACCTTAGACTGGAAGCGGTCTTCGGACAGCCACTTCCGGAAACCGTGGGCTGCATCACCTACGCGGAGTTCCCAGCCCTGATAGAGGTTGATATGTCGCGAAACGTCATAGTTAACGCACCATGAATACCAACGAGCTACTTTGCATTATTTGCGCCGATCGCACGCTGCACGCTCGCGTCTGCGAGATGTACCCGGTGGATAAGATTCCAAGCCACGTGTCTCTGACATTGGGTAGGATTCTACTTTTCCGAAGACAGAGGCACATTTTTGTTATTCCTTAGGACAATTACCAGAGCATTACGGCCATCGCTTCGCTTCATTTCTCAAAAACAATTGTAAAACTATTTCATATAATGACAGAGTGCTTCAAGGAGATCAATCTTTTACCTGCGGTCACTGTTGTATATACGTGTTACTTCAGTTAACACGAGGTGTACCTCTTTCCAGCATCCTGACGGACTTCCATCAAAACAATTGTCATAATGATTGTTATGTATATAGATTTGTAACGCGACATTTCTCATATTGTATATCCAACACACATCAAATGTATTGTAGCTGTTAATTCTTTCAATAAAATGGTTTCTTAAACCACACCTCTACCGTTTTTTTCATTTTTATATAAAATGCGAAGGTGAGTATAAAAGGGATGATCTGTTCATCCTGGTCAAGACACGATGGATCTGGGCGCATGGAAAACCTATAGAAAACCACGGGTCTACTTTGACACAACTGATGTTGGCTCGTTTACAGGCCCAGTCAAGCTACGCAATATTTTGCGTAAACGAGGGTATAACGTTCCCCTAACCGACATAAACCAATGGTTGAGCGATCAAGACTCTTACGGTTTACAGAGACCTATCCGATATTCATTTAAGAGAAATAGAGTGATATCAGCTGGAATTGATAATTTGTGGAACGCCGACCTGGCTGTGTTACCAATGCATCGAAACACAATGACAACATAAGTTCATACTCTTCGCTATAGACGTCTTCTCGCGTTATTTATGGGTCGTTCCTCTCCCCAATAAACAACATTAGTCAATCGTTGCTGGGTTGGAATCCATTTTAAAGCAAGGGAGATCCCCAAAATATCTGAGATGCGACAAAGGTAGTGAATTCAATAACCGATGGGTGAAGGCCTACTTGACGAAGAAGGAAATTGAACCTTATGTCACACATAATGAGAAGAAGGCCAATTACGTGGAGAGGTTCATCAGGACGGTTAAGAATGTATTATATAAGTATTACACGCATAAGCAAACCTACCGCTACCTGGATGTTCTTGCAGACGTAGTGGGAGTTCACAACCGTCGACAACACAAATCACTAAACGAGAGAGCTCCAGCTGACGTAAACAAGCATAATGAAGCCATACTCTGTAAAGAAATGTATGTGGACACTACACAACCTACACGAAAACAGCCCTTTAAATTGAAGATTGGTGATTCTGTTCGTATTTCACACGTGAGATATGTATTCCAACGGGAGAGTGGACAGAGGAACTCTTTAAAATTTCAAAAAGGTTTCGTTTCATGGACGATGAAATACAGGGAACATTTTATAAACAAGCGCTCCAGTTGGTCAATAAAGATGTTGATGCATTATGGAGGATTGAAAAAGTACTCAACACACGACGTCGTCGAGGCAGGTGGAAAAACTGGTCAAATATGTCGGGTGGCCAATCAAATTCGCTAGCTGGTTGGCTCAAGAAGATATTGAAGCAATCTAATCACAAAACTATAAGGGGTGTCAGCAAGTGTGTGGAAGTCTGCCACTATGCACACGACTGTATATATAAGGTCGTTTTTGAACCATTAGTTCGTGTATCATGTCGAGTACGTGTACGTTCTGTCAGAGAACCTTGTCTTACGGGATGTGGCAAGACATCCTGGGTGATCAAATTTTTAGAAGGAGGCCCAATCAGCTATACCCATATAGTTTGGTGATACAGCCAGTGGCAGCCCGCCTACGAAAACATCTCTTTGATGCCTGGTATCCCTCAAGACATTGGAGAGGCATACTACTTCGACCCCAATGAAATCAACGTGGTAGTGCTCGATGACCTGATGGGTGTGGTTAAGGGAGACTCACGCATCTCCGATCTCTTCACGAAAGGATCCCATCATCGGAATCTGTCCGTCATCTATTTGCCCCAAAATTTGTTTCCACAAGGGAAAGCCTCTCGTGACATTACTTCAAACTGCCAATATTTCGTACTCTTTAACAACCCTATTGACAGACAACAAATACAGCTCTTTGGACGACATATCTATCCCAAACACACAGCGTATTTCATGGAGAAATATGAAGATGCCATATCCACCCCTCACGGTTACCTTTTGATAGACCGAAAGCCAACTACACCCGAAAATCAACGCCTCGGGAAGGTTGTCGAATCGCAGCTTGGAATGAGACTTTTCACAAGACAAAGACCTCCGTGGTACACTACGCAAAAAGGTAAAGGAAGTAGGCGTCTGAAGCGTAAAGGTTGTGGGGAGCCCATGGGTAGTGTGAAACGAGAAACATGGAGAAGGCTGTTCGGTGTTCCTTCACGATTGATGTTCAATGGTAAAATTATTGAAAAGGTCGCACAATATAGGAAGAAGGGATATACAGCAGACGAGGCCATAGACTTAGCAGTGGAGGCATATACACCTCAGATGACAAGAAAGATGTGTCAGACTTATGTTGACACGGTCACGGGTACGAAGACTTTGGAATCCGATAGTATTCATACGGAGTTAATGAAGACTTGCCTTGAACTGCAGAAATTACATAATATAGACTTTGATGAGGCGATGCCGATTCAATCGATGTGAGTTGATGAAATAGAGCATTTCTGATTTTTATGAGTTTTATTTTGGTCCCTTACACGCTTGTGCGCTAATTCACACGCATAGTGCATCCTAATTGAAAACTTTTATTTTCTAGCCGAGAAACGTCGTCCAAAAAACGAAAGGTTGGAAGAAGACCAACGCTTGCTGGTAACGATTGTGTTCGAAGGCGCTCCAGAACATAGCACTCCAAGTAAGAGACACGTTCCAAACATTTCCATTGACTTCTCTCTTGCAGGAAACAAGCCTATGTTTATGTGTACTATGATTGTCTTTTTTAATTTGGTGCTAATACTGTTATATGGAATATGGAATAGTTCTTTGGATTATGGACGCGGATATTCTCTAATGGACGACGGCTGAATTATGAATGACGGACCAGACGCTTGTAATATCTCCAATAAATGAAGTGGAAAAGCGTTTAGCAGTTGACCTCGACGACCGAATCTTCCCCAACATATAATGTTTGAATCACAATGTTAGTCAGGGTGTGTGCTGCAGCTGTGGGAAGCAAATCCAGTGTGTTGATTCCGTTTCATCAAAATCGTGTGTCCGTGAGCTAAGCTTGGGATTGTGTGGCAACAGTGGCATTTGTGGCAACAATGCAAGCTGTACCAAAGGAATAATAATAAATAATTCGTGTGGCATATAGGCAATTTTATTTGTGTTGCCTACCACAAGTTATACTATCTGTGGAAGACTCTCTAATATTTATTTCAGAAGCAACGAGAGAGGGAAAGTTCAAAACATTGTTTACTGGAAAAGGGAAATAACTCTTGCAAGACAGGACTTTTGTCGAAAACTGCCAATCCACGATCGGTATCGCCTTTCCGGAGAAAAGTACGCCACGAACTATTAAAAATGGCAGAGCTACAGTTTGGCCGGGCTATGCCGGGGATTTTAGAAGGTGTGTTATTGTTCTAGTATTGACGTTGTGAGAGGAACTTAATAAAATCCACCCACCTCACTGTCGTTTTCGGCCTTGTCAGCCATGTTGTGGGTGACGTTGGATGCAGTACGCGTGGTTTCATAAACAGATACGCGGTGACTTTGTTTCAGGTATGATCGCTTTTTGTACAAGTATGGTGCTTTATTTCCGGTACATGAGCTTTTTGATCAGATCCCGGTGCGGGGTTTTTTCCGATGCCTACGCTTTTTGTTCAAGTTTGGGATATTTTAAAACATATTTGAGGCTTTTTCTTCCGAAGCTCTGGTAGGCTTGATTAGCTAGGAAAATATAATTTATGCAAAAAAAAAGAATCTTTCCAAGAAAATAAAAATTTGCATATCGTGGCGTGACGTGGCGGTGACGTCACAGGGTTCAAGGCCACTATAGTTCCGGCACTTCCGGTCTCTATGTGGCATGTATTCCTCTGCGGTGATGCGGTCTGGCGGTGATGCGGTCGCTGGGGAGAAGCCTCCGCGGACAGAAATTAGTCCCTACATTTCAAATACGCGGGTTTTCGTGTGGGTTCTGCGCAAGTGTGTGACGTCATGTGTGGCGTCAATGAGTTATTGAGGGTTTCCCGGTGGGTTTTTTCCGTCGTTCATCCGTCTCCCATCCGGGTACTGTGGTTTTACATCCGAGTCTTACAAACGCTATATAGACGATCTTCTCGCTGTGGATAATCGCTATATAAATGACGCAGTGAAGGATATATATCCACCTTCACTGGATTTGAAGAAAACTACAGATAGCCCTACAGGCACATCTTATTTAGATCTCTATCTCTATAAAAATGAAGCGGGCATTCTCTCTCGTCGACTTTATGACAAAAGAGATGATTACAATTTCGACATCGTAAACTATCCCTTTCTGGATAGTAATATTCCAGTGGGACCTGCATATGGCGTATACATATCTCGCTTAGTAGCATTTGCTAGATCCTGTGTTAAATGTGACGATTTTAATCAACGTCACAAAACATTGTTGCAGAAACTTATAAAACAGGCCTATTCCACCAAGCGCCTCCACTCAAAGTTTCTCAAATTTGGCGATACATATCGCACGCTGATAGCAAAATACGAACGTAGCGTGCAAGATCTATGGCGCTACGTTTCGTAACTTGCGTCTAATTCCGCTTAACCCGGGGCTAGGGGCCGTATGATCCCATGTACTTCAAGATCCTCACGGTACTCATATGAACAGTCACAATCAAAGCGTGACTGAGATACATCATTCTTCAAATGACGACTTTACAACGAATATTATGGATTAAGAATACTGATCAGCGATACGGATTTGATATTTTTGGAACATCATGATGTCTTGCCGGCATCATTGAAAACTGTTGACCGCTTCTCTCTTGCAGGAAACAAGCCCATGTTTATGTATACTATGATTGTCTTTTTGAATTTGGTGCTAATACTGTTATATGGAATATGGAATAGGTCTTTGAATTATGGACGCGGATATTCTCTAATGGACGACGGCTGGATTATGAATGACGGACTAGATGCTTGTAATTTTAACCTGTGTATGCCTGGATTCTGCTGGTGGACAAGTTGTCCCCGAGGCCGGGCCCCTGCACACCCAACACTCATAATGAATACAATACAAAGAAATAATATTAAGACAGACCCGAGGAACCTTAGTGCAGGTTCCTCGGCCGAGTCTCTAATAGTTCGAAATGCACTAAGACCTTTTTCAATTCAAATGACAGATATATTTCTGACAGCAAAGCAAGGCCACGACATCAAACCTTGTAATATTGCGCTTGATGATTGTTTAGCACCGAATTCTACATGTAATAATTTCAAAATTTCTAAATGTAGACATCGTGGATGTCTCACGTGTCCACTCTTTAATACCTCAGCTTCATTTAGTTCCGCGTTAACTGGTAACTCATATTCTGTCAACTCGTATGTTGATCTTAGTTGTTCTACTACAAACTGTATTTATTTAGTTTCCTGTAAGAAGTGTGGTCAACAGTATGTTGGCAAGACCACCGAAAGACTCCATCTTAGGGTGAACGGTCACAGAAAATCCGTTAGGAAAAAGCAAGTGCTTATAGGTAGACATTTTTCTGGACCCGACCATGGCTGGGATAACTTTAGTATTCAGATCATAGACGTCGTCTATCCATCTACTGAAGATTCCCCCTTTGGATTTGAGAGAAAAATCAGAGAGCGGGAATTATTCTGGATGCTAGAACTTGGGTCAGTGTTTCCGTTTGGTTTAAATGATAATGTCAGTGGGTTCGGCAATGCTACAAACCGCCGTTCAAATATATCCAACATTACCCAACTATTTAAACCCCATCAACGGAGACAACGCAGCCATGGTTGGCGAAAGTTTAATAGTTCGATGATTCACGATCATATCACTTTAAATTACTTAGTGGGTTCAACTAACGCACCCAATAGTATACATAGCTTACGTACAGTTCTGTATGCGTTACCTCTGAGAGCTTTAAATCAAATAACCAGAGATATACAACAATCTGCGTCTTCAAGAAATATAATACCATCAAAAATCAGTAAAGTATGTCAAGATATAGCGTATTTTCGGTTGTACCGTCCAGTGAACATAATCGAAACATCTCAAGATCGGCTTTTCTTGAAACTCAACTACTTAGATAAAGGACTGGACATCATCAATTTACCTCGAATCCTGAATGATCCAGAGGTACGCAACGCTGTACCAAACTATTTCAAGTTCACAGAACCTCCTTGCATGTCATATAAGTATACTAAATCTATAGCCACCAAAATATTCAATTACACCAATGCTGTCAAGGAGTTTGACTGGAACTTATACACGTCAGGAGGCTATACTTGTGATTGTGAATTGTCGAACTTTATCTATACACCATGCAAACATATTGTGACTGGTGACATTGATGTGGTGAGTGATAAGGATCTGAAATTACTCCTGATGAAAGGACCTAATTATAGAGAGCCAAGAAGAATAAATCTGAAGGCCGACCAGAAGATAGTCCTGTCTGCATTAGAACAGTAAGTTATTGATTGGTCCAAGCGAGAAAAAGTTGAACCTACAGTACTCGCTGATTGGCTGGACCTCACCAAGAGCAAGGTCGTTGAAACAATCCGCCATATTGACAGAAGTACTCTTCCCCAAGCAAAACAAGTACTGAGAAACCTCAATTCGCAAGAAGTTCTAGCAAATCTCCAGAGTAAATTCGTCATAGTCCCAGCAGACAAAGCTCCGAATAATATAATATTCATATGTAAATATTACTATTACCAGGTGCTGGTTAAAGAATTGAGTGTAGACATATCTTCATCAAATACGTCTACTTACTCCCAAACTGCATTTACTCTGGAAGATTTATTTAACAATCACGAACAGTTTCTCAGGGAAAGAGATATTTGTCTTCCAACCAATCGAGGGCCCTTCAGGAGGTAAAAGCATTTTGGGAAAGGTATTGCGCCACTATTTCTAAGAACTCTGGCGTTGAATGTGTGTGCATATTGAAAAACTCAAAATGTCTTACGGAAGAACTTGATGCTAAAGGTCACATACCGTACAGACATGTATCCACATGGGATTTCTCGACTCTGTATACTACAATCCCTCATCAGGACCTTATTGACCGTCTAAGTTCATTAATAGTATCTGTGTTCAAGAAAACTGATCGTAGATATATTAATGTCGGAAGCCATAAAGCATTCTTTAGCTCCACTACATACAAGATATCATTCATGGGATGTTTCTTTGTTTATAGAGTTGCTTGAGTTTCTCATTAAAAATATTTATGTGAAATTTGGCAACACAATATATCAGCAGCATATAGGTATTCCAATGGGTACTAAATGTGCACCCCTGTTGGCTGACCTGTATCTGTTCTCTTATGAATATGACTATATGCAGGCGCTTTCAAAAATCGATCCATTCAAAGCCCGTTCCTTCTCATTCACCAAACGCTATATAGACGATCTTCTCGCTGTGGATAATCGCTATATAAATGACGCAGTGAAGGATATATATCCACCTTCACTGGATTTGAAGGAAACTACAGATAGCCCTACAGGCACATCATATTTAGATCTATATCTCTATAAAAATGAAGCGGGCATTCTCTCTCGTCGACTTTATGACAAAAGAGATGATTACAATTTCGACATCGTAAACTATCCCTTTCTGGACAGCAATATTCCAGTGGGACCTGCATATGGCGTATACATATCTCGCTTAGTAGCATTTGCTAGATCCTGTGTTAAATGTGACGATTTTAATCAACGTCACAAAACATTGTTACAGAAACTTATAAAACAGGGCTATTCCACCAAACGCCTCCACTCAAAGTTTCTCAAAGTTGGCGATACATATCGCATGCTGATAAAAAAATACGAACGTAGCGTGCAAGATCTATGGCGCTACGCTTCGTAACTTGTGTCTAATTCCGCTTAACCCGGGGCTAGGGGCCGTATGAACCCATGTACTTCAAGATCTTCATGGTACTAATATGAACAGTCGCAATCAAAGCGTGGCTGAGATACATCATTCTATAGATGACGAATTTACAACGAATTATGGATTAAGAATACTGATCAGCGATACGGATTTGATATTTTTGGAACATAATGATGTCTTGCCGGCATCATTGAAAACTGTTGACCGCTTCTCTCTTGCAGGAAACAAGCCTAAGTTTATGTATACTATGATTGTCTTTTTGAATTTGGTGCTAATACTGTTATATGGAATATGGAATAGGTCTTTGGATTATAGACGCGGATATTCTTCAATGGACGACGGCTGAATTATGGATGACGGACTAGACGCTTGTAATTAAGCCAAATCCTCCCCCCGGACAGCACTACCGTCATCCTTCATTCCACGTTCGACCATGAACACGATGATATGGACAAACAGCAGCTGCCTCTGAACACAGCGTCTCCCAAAACGCGCAAAGCGCAAGTGGGTTTTGTGGTGATTTTGCTAACCCTGCTGAGTGTGTTGTACGGAGGTGTGTTTTACGACGTAGCCTATCTCAGCACTCTACTTAACCAACTTAGAACTCCAGCTGTGAGTGGCAGTCAAACCAGTCTACAGATCTTCTCTACACCAGTCAACCCCGTGATCAAAACCGGCCTAGTCATCACCACCACACCACGTGTACAAGCCACATCGAGCTCCACACCGAGTATACAGTCCACGTCGACCACTAAACCAAGTACACCCACTACGTCTCAAAACCCACCGGATTTCACAGTGAACGCCCATCGACAACGGCGACCGACGTTGTTGTTGTACCCACCGCCACCCCAGTTCACTCGTACCAAATTTACAAGAGCGGGTTACCACGACAGCGGATACACCTCCAACCATGGACCCTCGGGGGCAGCTTCCCTTCACTTGCGTCATCGCAGGACCGACGGGCTCCGGCAGAACGCACTCCGTCAGGAAGCTCCTTCAACACGGCGACAGCATGATCACCCCACCCATTGCCCGAGTCGGTTGGTGTTACGGAGAATGGCAGGCAGCGTATGCAGCAATGCCCCACATCACGTTCGTGGAAGGCCTACCCAACCTGGCCGATTTGGAACCGGACACCTTGGTGGTTCTGGATGATCTCATGGCGGAGAAGGATGCACGGGTCACCCAACTCTTTACCAAAGGCAGCCATCATCGACGGCTCAGCATCATCTACATTGTGCAAAATCTGTTCATTAAAAACAAAGAACATCGGAATATCAGCTTAAATGCCCACTATCTGGTGGTCTTCAAAAACCCGAGAGATACCACTCAACCGCTGCACCTGGCGAGACAGATGTATCCCGGCCGCACACCGTTTGCGTTGGAAGCCTTTAAAAATGCGACAACCCCTCAGCACGGGTATATGCTCTTCGACCTCAAGCAAGCCATTCCCGATCACCTTCGACTACGGACAGGAATCTTTCCCGGAGAGACCCACCACGTGTACATGCAAAAATAGTGTAAACACACCCACAGTGGCTCCCCCAGGTGGGGTGTGTTTGATGATGGAGATAATAAAAGAATTAATACAACATCATGGTTGACTTTATCCTTGTTCAATATTCAGGAGGTAGCCCGCAAAAGGAGTAAAAGGGCAGATTTGTGGGTTCTAGCATAACTTGTACATGACGTCTGCGCGAGTACGGAAGCACGCGCCGACGTTCCGTGTATTGAAGACGGCCCCACCCGAGTTGGTCCGAACCATTGTACGCGGCGCGGACCCTGACCTTGTACGCTGTCTGTGCGAAATCGACTGGAGAACATACTCGGGAGCATCGTCAAAACGTTCTTACCCTTGGTGACGCCTGGGGTGAAAGCAATCGGTAAACAAGCGGTACGCAGTGAACTGCAAGTCGCCGGTGATGTCTTGGGCGGTACGGCACCCAAAGAAGCCTTGAAACGGCGGACCAAAGAAGCGGGAGGCGTCTTGGTCGCCAAACCACAACGTACCGTAGGGAATAAACGACCTGCACCACCGAGACCACGCACCAGTCGACGACCGACCCAGCGACGAAGCACATCGAAGACCCAGGATATTTGCACTTAAAACATTCCCAAATCCACGCAGAGTCCTGCCCCTCCACCAACAGTGAATTTGATTTGTGGACCGTCCGGCCTACATAGATCAGTGCCGAACAAGGATTATGGGTGGAGCATCTCCCGCTCTCCATCATCAACGAAACAGGGCCCATCGAGTTCACCATCAGTAATGCGGATACGGCCTATGCGGATTTAGCCCATACGTACTTGTATGTGAAAGCCAAGATCGTCAATGGGGATGGCTCCAGGATCGTCGACAATGCCACGGTGGGCCCGTCGATTCTCTGGCTGCACTCTATGTTTCAACAGGTGGATAGTTTTCTCAGCGACAAACTCATCAGTGACTCGACCAACAGGTACCCCTATCGAGCCTACATCGAGACGCTGTTGTCGTATGGACGATATGGAATAATAAAAGAATTAATACAACATCATGGTTGACTTTGTCTCTGTCCAATATTCCGGAGTTGTGGGTTCTAGCATTAGTTGTACATGATGTCTGCGCGAGTACGGAAGCACGCCCCGATGCTCCGTGTATTGAAGACGACCCCACCCGAGTTGGTCCGAACCCTTGAACGCGGCGCGGACCCTGACCTTGTACGCTGTCTGTGCGAGATCGGGTACAACCTGTTAAAAGGCAACGTACCACTGACTCCGGCTCAGAAGCCCGAGTTGGCCAAGAGCACGACAAGCACGTTCTCCCCACTTTGTATAATGAAAGTATCTTACGAGCGCGATGCACGCAGCTATATGGACTATTATGCCCAACAGGCCGGGGTGGCCTTCCGGTCTTTAGCGGTGCACGCATACAACGAGGACATGGGCTGGGGAACATACTCGGGAGCATCGTCAAAACGTTCCTGCCCTTGGTGACGCGTGGGGTGAAAGCAATCGGCAAACAAGCGGTACGCAGTGAACTGCAAGTCGCCGGTGATGTCTTGGGGGTACGGCACCCAAAAAAGCCTTGAAACGGCGGACCAAAGAAGCAGGAGGCGTCTTGTTCGCCAAAGCACAACGCACCGTAGGGAATAAAAGACCTGCACCACCGAGACCACACACCAGTCGACGACCGACCCAGCTACGACGCACATCGAAGACCCAGGATATCTTTTCTTAAAACATGTTCTTAATCCACGCAGAGTCCTGCCCCTCCACCAACAGTGAATTTGATTTGTGGACCGTCCCGCCCACACAGACCAGTGCCGAACAAGGATTATGGGTGGAGCATCTCCCGCTCTCCAGCATCAACGAAACAGGGCCCATCGAGTTCACCATCAGTAATGCGGATACGGCCTATTTGGATTTAGCCCATACATACTTGTATGTGAAAGCCAAGATCGTCAATGGAAATGGCTCCAGAATCGTCGACCAAGCAACGGTGGGCCCGACGAATCTCTGGCTGCACTCGATGTTTCAACAGGTGGATATATTTTTCAGCGACAAACTCATCAGTGACTCGACCAACACGTACCCCTATCGAGCCTACATCGAGAAGCTGTTGTCGCATGGACGAGAGCCTAAAAAATCTCAACTGACAGCCGCTGTATTCTACCAGGACACAGCCGAGCACATGGGCGCAGAGAACGACAATGCGGGATATAGCGAACGGACGGCTTTGGCCGCGAACGGCGTCTCGGTGGATCTCATGGGTCGACTGCACGCAGACATCTTCATGCAAGACCGGTACCTCTTGAACAAGATCCCCATCAAAATCCGACTGATACGGGCGCCTCCGACCTTCGCCTTGATGGCCACTAACGTAGACGGGCATGTAGCTGACTATAAGATTGTCATCCATGACGCAGTCCTGTATGTCCGAAAAGTGAAACCGAATCCAGCCGTTCAATTGGGACACATGAAAGCCTTGGAAACAAAGCCAGCCCAGTACCCTATCCGACGTGTACAAACCAAAGTGTTCTCTGTGCCTGCTGGAAATATGAGCGCCAACAAAGAAAACCTGTTCCTGGGGGAACTACCCAAACGATTGATCCTGGCCTGTGTGGAAAATACTAGTTTCAGCGGAGCCTACCCAGAGAACCCGTTTGACTTTCAACATTTCGGCATCAATTTTGTGGCCCTGCATGTGGATGGACAACAGGTCCCAGCCACGGCCTTAACACCGAACTTTGGGCGCGCGAATTTCATTCGAGCCTATCAGAGCCTGTTTACATCATTTCAATGTACAAGCCCCGTTCTGGGCTTACATTCTTTCAATGTACAAGTTCCCCTGTTCTGGGCTTAAGTTCTTTCAATGTTCATGCCCCCTGTTCTGCGCTTAAGTTCTATCGATTTCAATGTTTAAACCCCCTGTTCTGGGCTTCAGTTTTCACGTGGTTGTTCTCACTTTGTTGTTGTTAGTTATTATTGAATAAAAAACAAAATGAGATCTCATCAAAAAAACCCTGTCTTGTGTGTTTTCTATATGAGCATAATGCATGAAGGCTATAACAGACATGTGGGGATTCGGTGAATCTGGCTTTGAACACCGTGGAGAAAGTAGCCAATCAGTGGCCTAGGATAATCCGAAATTCACCCGCACACTTCTGGTGATGCCGCGCCCGCGTGCGGCCGGATAACCCGCGCGCGCGCGCGCTGCGGCCGGGGAAAACGCCGATGTTGAAAATCCGGACCCTATGTCTAAGGGAAAATTAGAACTCTTCTGGGTTCGGAGGTAGTTTTAGTGAAACCTGGAAGTGACGTCTGTGCGCAGAACCCACACCACCAAACCACAACCATGGACCCATAGTGGTGGGTCAAACACACCTCCACGCATCCCCACAATGCCTGCTTTTCTATACTACGATCTGGCTGCGCATGCGCAGACTCTTGAACACGGACGAACCATTAGTCCAGTCGGATGCTGCTTCACGAGAGCTTCAAAGTAAGACCTCATACGACTCCATCGGAACCATAGTGACCCATGTCGGCGCCAAAATGTCTATTTCCATAGTCTTGGTCTACGGCGCATGCGCAGAATGACGTCAGTTTTACGTCACATCCACCCCGTCGGATGCTCCTTCACGTATACTTCACATGGATACCTCACTCGATACCATCAGACCATTAGGGGCCTACCTAGACCCCAAAACGTCTGTTTCCATACCCTTTTCCCACAATTCCGTCTGCGCATGCGCAGAATGTTGAACACGACCGACACACTAGTCCAGGTGGGTGCTCCCTCACGAGAGCTTCAAAATAAGACCTCATACGACACCATAGGATCATTAGGGGCTCACCTAGACCCCAAAACGTCTATTTCCATACCATTTTCCCACAATTCCCTGTCTGCGCATGCGCAGAATGTTGAACACGAACGACGCACTAGTCCACGTGGATGCTCCCTCACGAATGCTTCACATTGATACCTCACTCGATGCAATCGGCCCACTCGTGGCCCACCCAGACCCCAAAACGTCTATTTCTCGACTCCATCGGACCATTCGGGGCTCCCCTAGACCCCAAAACGTCTATTTCCATACCCTTGGTCTACCGCGCATGCGCAGAATGACGATATTTCAACCCCACACCCACCCCATCAGATGCCCCTTCACGAATGCTTCACATTGATACCTCATACGACCCAATCGGTACACTAGGGACCCCTCTCGCCCCCGGAGAATTTGGGTCTACTTTCTGTCCGCGGAGGCAGACCGCATCACCACCAGACCGCATCACCGCGGAGGAATACACACGCCCGATTCACTCAGACCGGAAGAGACGTCATACATGACATCACACTTGCGCAGAACACCGCCACAAAATCTTACCTGCGCACAACACTCCTGCGCACACCACTTTCTCGCGCATGCGCAGTGAGGCGCAGGGACCTCGAAATCACCTTTGGTTACTACTCACAACACATAAAACCAGCAATATCAAGACTTGAATTTGTTGGCAATTTCCATCTGAAGAGGATTTTACGTAAACAGGAAAACATTCATGAGAAAAGCAGAACCAGGCTCCTTGGTTTGGTGGCAGACGAGATGATCTTTATGTGTTATCAGAAGTGGATGAAACTAGTTTTCATCCACTTCTGGTGTTATAGATAATAGAATAGTAATTAGATCCACGAGATCCTTCGAGACCAAAGCATGTAGTACTGACAATGCAGACAACAGAATGGAGATCAGTACCGGTTAATTGGCACGCGAGGACAATCCCTTCCGTCATCTGTCCAAGACAGTGGGAGAATTACAGCAAATCCTTCAGCCTACTTCTGTTTTGCATATTGCCTCCCAAGAGCTGCATTAACGTGCGTTACCAAAGAATAATCTTCTTGCAAAGAAGGTCCAAACGGAGCTCGAAAGAGGAAAGCTGCAGAAATATTCACAATGCGATGGACTCAAAACGGAATTCCGTTTGAAGACAGCGTCAAGGTTTCCGGAGGAAGACACCGTCCAGATCGTCGGACAACAGACAATCTTTACATTATTTCTACCCTTATAGATAATTATGTTAAGAAAAAGAAAAAATTATTCTTCTGTTTTGTCGACTTTAAGCAAGCATTCGACTCGGTTTGGCATGACGGTTTGTTCTTAAAGCTCCTTCGAATAAGAGTTCGTGGAAAATTCTACAAACTCATTAAAGACATGCAGACAAAAACAGTACTTCAAGTTAAGCAAAACAACTCGCTCTCGCCTAAGTTAGAAAGCTTGGTGGGAGTCCGCCAAGGAGACAACCTGTCCTACCCTCTTTAACGTATTCGTTCATGACCTCCAGTTCAACCACACCGAAAACGACTCGCCCTTATTACATAAAGAGGCTATATCACACCTAATGTATGCAGATGATTTGGTAATAATGTCGAAATCTGAGGGTGGTTTGCAAAATAGCCTCAGTCAACTAAAACTATACTGTAGCACCTGGCATCTCAACGTAAATACTGATAAAACTAAAGTAATGATTCTACAACAGCGAAAACGGAAGAAGAACTCATCTCCTGTTTTTCAGATAGGTGATACAACACTACAAATAGTTCAATCCTACCGATACCTAGGGACTACTTTGAACGACAAAGGCCAGTTCATAGACAGTGCACTTGACTTGAAGCAAAGACCTCAGAAGGCATTATATAAAATACGGAAAGTATCTAATAATAGTGAACTCCCAATAAACATCCAAGTTAAACTCTTCCAGACCTTAATTAAGCCTATTCTATTATATAACTGTGAAATATGGGGATTAGAGGAAAAACTGCTCAAGAACACACAAAATTTCTGGATTAGCATTGAAAAACTAAATAAAACACATTCAGAACAAATTCAACTAAAATTTTGTAAAATGGCCCTCGGAACTTCTCGTCGGGCACATTCCCTTGCATGCCGAGCAGAACTTGGACATCCTCATGGCTACTCTGAAATACGACGACCGACTCCAAAACACACAAAATAAACTTCTTAAAGATGCTTATGTCTCTGGTAACCAGAACTGGAAAACAACAGTTGCCAAGTTCAAGAATGCCTGCATATGCAGAACTGAAGAGAGAGAGACCAAGGAGTCCTGCCGAAAAGATCGCCCAATGTACCAATGAAATCCCAGTGGGAACAGAATGAGGACAACCAGCAGTCTACGTGGCCAGGGTTCGAACCTGGGTGAATCGTGTGGATTGATAAGAGGAGGAGTCAGCCCCCAGAAGAGCAGAGTGAACCAGAGGCATCCAGCAAAGGGGAGAGTCATTCTGCAAACCGGAACAGGCTCAGGCATCCAGCAAACTGGAAAATGCAGTCAACAAACCGAGAGACGCATTCAGAAAACCAGTACAGGCCGTCCACAAACCGACAGAGGCAGTCAGCAAACCAGGAGATTCATCAAATAAAACAGAACCAGGATACCTGGAAACTCTGGACATAGACACAGACACCACCGACACCAGTGATCAGAATTCTACAGAAGAAAACTCTATACCTTATTCAGTGGCAGATGTCTATCCAGCAGTACTGACGGCGTACTGAAACAACAGGATGAGAAATGAATAGGTGCCGTCCCTTTTACAGTGATGGTTTGATGGAAGAACCAGGACACATTGCATGATTAAAGATTAAAGACCAATTAGCTCTGTAGATAACATGTAATTTTTTATTTTGGAATGTACCTCAACAGTGAAATTATTCCAGCACCATGATTCAATCAATAAATATTGTTCATAAAAATTTGCATACATATTGAAAATGAATTGGAAATTTTATAAGTGCATGTATTGCAAACAAAGAAAATATAATTTTACAAGTCGAGTAATTTTCCAAAGCCAGTTCAATGTGCATGTGAGAAATGCACTTATACAGGGTTTTCTTGATAGGCTATGGAAATACTCTTAATGTCATAACTGAGCTTTCATTCAAGAGACATTTGTTTCAAAGTGAACAAAGTAAGATATGGTACAAATTGAATAAGCAAGATTTCAATAACAAGGTGACAGAAATGGGTTAAAGTTTCTCTAATACTTGAATCATACTTGTATTGAAACTTCTGAAAATACTCATTAGAATTGGATCATTGTCTTACCAGATGGGTATAAAAAGAAGAAATAAATAAATAATAAGTTTCTGATGTACGGTAGGAAAAAATCCAATTCCGCATGGATAATCTAATCTTTGGTGTACTGAATTATCTGTTTATTGTTGACCATTTATGCACAATTTTATTTGAATAGGACTAAATTTGTGATAACTCTCTAATATAATAGAAATATCAAGGGAGTAGATAGGAAAATTGATGTTTCTGTGCATTAGAAATAACTAGAACCTAATTCAAACTATGGACTACATCAACAAAACAAAATCTGTGAGCTTTATCACTCCCTACTAATGTGCACACTCAACAAAAATGAGATTTTCATTGTTATCCTGATATTTTGTTTTTGGTCTTCACTTTTGACCTGTTTGCCATAAGTGTGAGGTTTTCCTGAAGTTCGTTCACAATCCAACTCCTTGCAGTGGAGTAATAGCACAATGTTTTGAATAATTTCTTGTTTGGAGGGGACCTGGCTTATCGTCTCTTATCAATGTTTACTCTCAAACAAAAAAATTAATTTTAATAATTTCCTGATGTTTAAGACACAGTGACCTTTGACATACTGACCTCAATCTTGGTACATGACATATGCATAGACCAATAGTTATCTTGACCAAATTTGAGAAAAATAGTCAATTTGCTGAAAAGTTAAGAAACTAAATAACGAAAGTCAGATGACGACGGAGGAGGTGAGAATGTATTCCATGAGACTTTGGAAGATATAGCCAACGTAGTCCATAAATAACCTGGTCACCCTCATTTTAAAATTTGTGTTTAGATGGAACAGAAAGATTTAAGTGTTATCCGAAAATTTGAGAAAAATCTGTTTATTTCTATAATAAAATCCAATTTATATGTTTATTTTGCTCCATTTCTGTATCATTTCTGTGTTAATCTGTACAGTCATAGTATAAGGTAATATGGCTATCCCCGATTTTTGTCATTTTACTATTGTATATTACAGCAGTAATTCATGTAGTTTTGATGAAATTCTGTGTTGTAAAGTGAGGTGTCAACCTCCACCTTCATTCAAATACATGGAATATATTCATTGCAAGGCCTCATTCTTACACTCCATAGTAACAATCAATAACTTCAGTAATTTTATGCATTACAGATATCCCCATAGCCAAGTATAGGAACCTGCCCCACTGTTCGCTAAAAAAAATAAAAGAAAAATTGAATGTCAAAGGGACATTAAATTTCACGGTGCCACCTCGCAATACAGTGTACGATCACAATAAGGTTATTGATCTATCAGTGATTAAATAATATGAATTACCATATATAATTACCTGTATACAAACATAATAGATACATGTAAACTACTTCAGCTCGCCATAAATGTTCAATAGGAACGTAACAATAGGAATGTCTAACTATACAAGAGTAGGGCCTCAGGGTACATCAGCTTGAAACTGACAGTGTATATTTTGTATACATACACCCTCTTGATTTACAGTCTCATTATCACCATCATTATTAATTTAAGTTTGTAGAGGAATGGATCATATAAATGTGGAGAATTTCTCTATGGTTGTTAACAACCAAGCTTGGATCGAGTAATAAAAATGGAGGTAAAACCTTGCCAAAGAGAATCCATATATTTCTGAGTATATGTATATGCTACACTCTAACATATTATATATAAACCTTCGTGCTATACAACATGTGACATGTTATAAAAATACTGTAATTTATATATTTATATATATTGTGGACAATGATTGTCAGTTTAATACATTGATTATTTCTAGTCACCAAGTCAAAAGTTCAATCTGCCATGTAGCCAAAACATACCATTAATCAAATATCGTGAGACTGTATAAAATATGATATTCCAAGGACCACATCTCAATTTACGAAATAAGACAATGGTATGTATCTCCTTCAAAGCAATTATGAAAATATTTGAAGAAAAAAATGTTCATACAAGCTACACAGCAGAGATTGTTGTATGAATATTTACTACATAAATATATTATTCACATGATCTTCTTTAAACTGGTTTGAGAGTAAATACAATTGATGTAAATTCTGTATCATCCATTATATCATACAAATGGAAACAATAATTAGTTGAAATGATGAAGAAATTGTTTTGAAATTTCTCATAATGTTTATATTTACTTGTAAAATATCATACACATTTACATCTAGCATTCACATTGAATTATATTCACTGACAAATATTTCATTTACAATCTTTACGAGCAATAGTCTGGTAACTCAGATAAATGTTCTCTTCACAATCTTTTTGGGTTATAGTCTGGGATCTCAGATAAATATCAAACATTTATAAACAATGTTTCTATTTGTTACCAAATCAAACCTGTTTCAATTCATGCCTATTAATCTCCGTCAGGAAGATGATACAACGTAGAAAACGAAAGTTAAAACTAAAAGTTAGCTCCCCTAGCGGAGAGTTGTCCGCCCCTAGGAGAGCTCTCCCATCTATCCCAGCGGCATTACTATAAAGGCTCTGCTCAAACCATTCTAGTCCTCTTTCTCATTGTAATTACTGAGACCTGTAGTGTTTAAGGCCGGCATGAGGGGACGGGGGGAGGGTCAATCAAATTGAAACAGGTTTGATTTGGTAACAAATAGAAACATTGTTTATAAATGTTTGATATTTGATTCCCAAATCTTAAACCTGTTTCAATTCATGCCACAGTACCAACATATGGAGGCGGGAATCTCGGCCTCGTGGTAACTCCCATAGCAGACTAGTAATCGCTGGAACGACACAGACATGGGTATAAATCTGAGACATTATTACTCAACAAGTTAACCCTGGTCACAGACGCATAGGGTAATTGAAGGAGTTGATACAGTTTTACTTATCTGAGTGTCTCCATCCATGTAGCTGTGCTCGTGGTGTGGTACACATTTCCACCAAGTTGTAGGATACCCGGGGCACGATAGGCAACAAGAAGGTCCCCTTGGTAGGCACTGTATGTCTTAGGGGGGGAATCAGCCACAGCCATTGCATACAGGGAGATCCTTGGTCCGACCGTAAGTAAGGGGAGGGCGTACACTACCCGAATCTTGGAGGGTACCAAGTCCACACCACTCTCAGTCCGCAAGCCTCTTGAGGTCAACTCACCATACTTGGAGTGATGAAGGATGCGTTGGAATTGACCGTGCTTGCTCTCTGGGTCCGGCTGCGCAACGTCAACTCTCTGTACTGTCATCACTACTGTTGACCCTAGGCCTGGAGCAGGTGTCTTTTGAGTTGAAACGCAGAGGACCCAGCTGAGACATCTAGAAGGAAGTCAGTTTCTGAAGAACACAAGCAAATTTTCAGTTAGGAGTAAACCCTATCCTGGTGTCAGGCCTTCATTGGTGATTATAGAATCCACGGCCGGTCAACTGACTTATTTCTACCTTCTGAGATGCCTTTTATCATATAATATATGTAATAATAATAATATGACTGAGATGAGATGAGATGAGATGATACAGCAAGATGGCCGTCTTGCCGCGATGGTGACAATTTTGCCGCCCCCCCCCCCCTCTTTTTCTGAAATTACTCACAACGTGCTGGGTAGCCACCAGTGGCCCAAGCGTGGTCACACTATTGATTGCACTGTCATATCTCTCAGACAGAAATTAGTGAACGTGGAGTTAATTGTTCAGGCACAAGACAGGACAATGTCATGGAGGGGCCAGTTCTTCCATAAAGGCCATGACGCAGCGATGGCACGAATCACATTAGAAGAAGCAGAAGACAGTAGTGGGGGCGTCAATGGTATATCTACCTTCTGCCAATTGATAAGACTATTTTATGGTCTTCTTCAACTACGCGGCTTTTTTAAATGTCAAGCCTTGCTGACAGGCGAAGGGACAGAATAACCGTAGCCGAGAGCCGCGAACGGAATCGGTACGAGTAAGATAGTGGCGGATGGCTCGAACAGGACATAGCAGAAGATCGTCCTCGAGGCCATGTACAAAGTCTGACAACGCAGGAATGGAGTACGAACGTTGAGCGCACGGACCTGAACGAACAGACTCATTTTTGGCGATAAATTCAGGAATGGGCCGAAAAGGAATCCAAAACCAATCCGCTGTCCAGGTCATAGAAGATCTTCCAAGAGCATGAAGTTCAGACACTCTGGACGCCAAAGCAAACGCCGCCACAAAGGCCGTCATATAAGACCCAGCTTTTATAGACGCGGACTCTAAGGGTTCAAAAGGTGGTATAATCAGAGCACACAGAACCACACCGATATCCCATTTCGGTAACAGTTGGCGAGTACAACGCGACTGTAATGCGAAGGCGCGAATAAGCGCAGAGATATTATCGTTAAGGCTAATGATGGTACCAAAGGTAAGACGTAACACCCTAGCCAGAGCAGATCGATAGCCTTCCATGGTGCTAATAGGAGACTTCCTATCCTGGTGAAGGTGAAGGAGGAAGTCAATTACGAGGGAAATAGAGTCGGGAACGGTATCACGTCCTCGGCACCAGGACAAATAAATCCGCTGTAGAGACCTGAACCCGAAAAACGAACGTAGTGAGTAAGGTCCTACATATAATAAACAACCCTAGGGTTGATGACAGAACCATAATGTCAAAGTCTAACCATTGGTGTAACGGTCTATACAGGAATAAAGTACTTGATGGAGAAAGTCGGAAAAACTGTCCCCCAAGTACACCACGAAAACATTGTGTTGTTTAAGCACAATCCTAAGGTAAATGGATCTCAACATAATGTTTGTGTGTTAAAGTCAACATGGTTCTGTGTTAACACAACACTGTGCTGAATTCAATTAAAGGCGACTAGTCCGTCATTCACAATCCCGCCGTCGTCCTCAGAGAATATCCACGTCCATAATCCAAAGACCTATTCCATATAACAGTATTTGACCAAATACTGTTGATTCCAATACAATTTTGATATTCTGAACTCAAGACTGGAAACAACAAGGTCTGAACAGAACTCTCTTCGTAGAGTAACGACGAACCTAAGTAAATCACAATGTGAAAAACCCGAGAGGAATTGATACAAGTGGAAGGTTGACGCCAAACGAACGGACTTCCCCTCCCGCCGACGACCGACGATGGAGAATCAAAGGAAGTGCCGATGAATGGATATAAAATATGCATCTCGCAAATGAAGAAATGACGTGACAAACGGCGTTATGGCGTACCGGAAACGTCTAACCGATGTAAGAGAACGACGCACAGGTGTATGAGAGACACATGACGGCGTAATGAACATGTCGTCAAGGTGTAACAGGAAAGCGTAATGTGAAAAATGCGAGAAACGTTGTATATGATAAACAACGTAGTGATTTCCTCATTCACAACAACTTAATGTATATACATGCTCATAATGGAGCAGGATACAAACTTATAAAAGTACACGACGTAACAGAAGGGCGTTGCAAACAGTAACCCCGAAGTCGATTGTAATAATTTTCCTTCTCTTTAAACGCAGTAGAGATGAACATATTAAATGTTTGTAGCGTTAATCACCAAATGTAAGCTCAATGAGATAAATGGGATTATGGATCTTTGTGTCAGTGAACATGAATAATGTGTCAGTGAACATGGTTACATTATGACCTCTCCCGATGTAATTTGTCTCCTGTACATGAAATTCAGTACTGGAGTTTTATATGGAGAGAATATTAAACATTTACAACAATGTTACTATTTATAACCCAAATAGTCACACAACCGACATCCAGAACAAAGATTTTTCCAGGTAACCAAGAAAGATCCTCAAAGAATTTTAAATTCCCGAAGAGAGGAAATACATGTTTGTAGCGTTAATCACCAAATGTAAGCTCAATGAGATAAATGGGATTATGGATCTTTGTGTCAGTGAACATGAATAATGTGTCAGTGAACATGGTTACATTATGACCTCTCCCGATGTAATTTGTCTCCTGTACATGAAATTCAGTACTGGAGTTTTATATGGAGAGAATATTAAACATTTACAACAATGTTACTATTTATAACCCAAATAGTCACACAACCGACATCCAGAACAAAGATTTTTCCAGGTAACCAAGAAAGATCCTAAAGAATTTTAAATTCCCGAAGAGAGGAAATACATTTAAAGTCTCTCGCCGGCAGGAAAGTGAGGTTATTCAAAAATTTAGAATTTGAAATGACCTAGCACGAACAATTTGTCGAGAAGAAGAACAGTAAGAACATTACTAAAAAGCAGTTTGATGCTCTAGTAGACTGTACCGGTAATACATACTTGGTAGAAAAACCATAGAAGACTTCACGACTTACGTGTCATTAGGCTTGATCCTTGGCCGGCCAAATACATTCCCACTCATGCTAGTAATTTTAAATTTTCTCAAAGGGAAGAAATTAAAATTAGTGCATAACTCCATCTGAATTATAAGCGTAATACAGTATGCAGATGGGACCAACTTGGTGTGAAACAAAACAAATCACAATGTAAACAACATAAATTTGTGTTTCAAGAATAGCACACTTTCACAATAAACAAGGGTGAGTGGGTGAATAGGTTTACTCACTCACGTAAACCAACACGTGATCTCATTGTTGTTCGACAGACCCTTAATTACATAAAGAGATCAGTAAAGAAGCTCATTAAGATGCGACAAAGGGTCGTAGTAAATAGGGTTGAGTTGTGATTACGTAACACAAATGCAACAATCACGCTTCATATTCATGTCAGCATGAAAGGCATATAAAACCTCTGTAAGATCTCTCTTGAACACAGTATATCAAAATCAACGTAATAATACTTGATATAACAAGAGATTACATTTTGGTAGGACCAAGGAACTGAATGTATGAAGGTGAACCTACCAAAACTGCAAGTCCGAACAGAAGTTACAACAACAACATGAAAGTTGACGGGCTGCAAATAAGGTATCAGATCTCCCCGGCGGGAAAAGACGAAACCCCCGCCGGCGAGGATACTATTTACAATCCTACTTGAGATTTACACAAACTCAATGCATAAAATTCATGAATCAACGAAACAAAACCTGTTCGTTTATTGTAGAGATCACAATAGGCCTTAAAAGCTCAGCACTAAAAGGCAGACTTACAGAAATGCCGGGGACTAAATACAAATCTGTCACAAATTGAGCAATAACAAACGAGGTCGCGAGAGCCCGTAAAAACCCACAACAAACACAGCGGGTCGAACTCATTGTTCGTGTGGAGACGCGATATTGAATACACATTGTCTCCATCACGCAGGACTGTGTTATCAGATAAGCCCGAGATTCATATTGACTTCAGAAAATATCGTCGGGCAATAATTTCAAGATATAGAAAATTTTGAAAACTCTGACAAGAGCCAATTAATTTAGCGACGTACGTCCGAAGACAATAAACACATGGCAGATGGAAAAACAAACCATGTGAAGTCTAAAAATTTGCCCAGACAAAATTTTGAAAGAAGACAGAAATGTGAAAGAAAAACTATCCCCAAAATATTACCTATTTAATCACCATCGAACCATTGACAAAAATGACATAGGTGAGATAATATACGGCGAGGAGGCATTCTTTTGTCTGACATTTAATACGAGGAAGACCATTATTCGAAGCAGACGGCATATCCGGCACCAACGCTAAAAGCGCATCCAATTTATCCGAAAAACCATCATTGACGTATGTTCCTAACTTTTCACTGAAGAAAAAGAATCAACAGATGAACTCGACGAGACCGGAATGGGCGAACGAGTGATATAACTTCAGCGAGAAGTTGACAAAACGTGGACAACCGCATGCTTCAAGAAACGGAGTCTGCGACTGACGAACATGGTGACCTATATAAGAAGGTGAGACCGAAAGACGTGGCAAACGGTGAGGAGGTGTAGGAGAACGTCGAGTCGAAGTACGAGAACGGCATACTGGAGAATGGGAAGGCCGAAAATAGTACTAGAATTCCCGGTGGACGAGAGCTACGACGAACATGTGAATACAAAGTGCGGAGCCTTAAAAATCTCACACCCCGGGATACAAACTCAGATCCTCTAAAATTGAAGTCCCGTAACATGTCATTTACGCTATTATAGAATCGCTGATTCATCGATAGTCGAAACCGCAAAACAGCAATTTTGACACTCAAAGGTAGGTCCGAACGACCCACCATAAAACGAGAAACGGATTTAGAACTGCGTTTTGATTTAACCCGCAAAGGAGAAACCGACACACAACGACGTTTATTTGGTTAGAGGTAACGGAGTGTGATAAACCAATAGACAATGGAGAGGTCGAGATAATATGCGACCCCACTGCCTTCTTTTGTCCGACGAGAACAATGGACGGCTCCGCACGGTAGGTTTGAGGCGAGAAGTCTTTGTTGAACTAGACAAAGGAACCGGTTTGGCTGCAATTTCAGACATTGCCACACCTGTACACGCAAGCTGTCTAAAATTTGTGATTTATCTAGACGTAGAACTCTCCCGCTTGTCGGTATATTAACAGAAGCGGGCAAGGTCTGATTACTAAGACCATGGGAAACATTTAATCCAATTCCACAACCCAGGTTGTATAAACACTTCCTTGATGTGTACTGGTCGAGGTACAACAGAGAATAGAGGACTAGAATGGTTTGAGCAGAGCCTTTATAGTAATGCCGCTGGGATAGATGGGAGAGCTCTCCTAGGGGCGGACAACTCTCCGCTAGGGGAGCTAACTTTTAGTTTTAACTTCCGTTTTCTACGTTGTATCATCTTCCTGACGGAGATTAATAGGCATGAATTGAAAGAGGTTTAAGATTTGGGAATCAAATATTCTCTTTACAATAATATGTTTCATGAGTATTACACCATGCAAAAGAGTGATGAGTATTTCAGTATCCGGGCTCTGTGAGCCATCCTTAGCCTATGGCTTATACAGGTGTCTGATTTGAATACGTATTGCTGTATTTCTAACATTGATCATGTTAATAAACAAAGAGTCATGCATTTAACTTCAGAATGAAATCCAGATTTCTTTGTTTTGTACCCGGTACTATACAGTTGTGGCAAAACAGTACTTTGCCAACAGAACCCATTGATTTAAGACTCTGTTATGTACAAGGATATTGCATAGATATATAAGCAAGGATAATCGGAAATCTCCAGGTCTAATAATATCTTTGGTATCAATGAGGCCAGACACATTTGGTGGGATGTGATGGTGGACCCTTCAGACATTTGTTCAGTTTCTCACAGCCAGGGGGAGACCAATTCTGAAATAAAAAGGGCAAGAATATAGTTATTTTATTTCTTGTGGTCAATATTTCAAGATAGGCGAATCAGTATTTTTTTCTCTTTCTTTCATTAATACAAGCTGACAACAAAATGTACCAGATAAGCATCTCGTGTTAGCCAGAATTGAAATAGGGCATCACTGTGGAATATTTGGCAAGGTTCCTTACAACAGAGGGTATAATTTCTACTCTCTCTTTCATGTTAAATCTGTGTGCCAAAATTCAAAACTGCCTGAAGAGTCTTGGATACTTCCAGTCATAGCCCCGCTCTATTTTTCCACAAGTTGCCAAGATTATAAAGCATATGATCCCTATATTTGAGAAGGATGCTTGTATAAAGCAGATTTACCTATTCTCCAACAATGTTGCCAGCCCAGTCTATAAGCATAGGGAGGACTGTGATGGGAACTATAACCAAACTAAAACATGGCCTGCCAGACTGCCCAGGGATAACTAGATATTTTCTATATTAACCATTACACTGTTTTAGGCTGTATTATAAAACTTCTGTTCTCACCACAAATGAAGTAAAATTACACAGGTACAGGTACATTGAGGAAATTTCATTTGCAGCAATATTGGAACGTTGATAAAACTCTGCAGTGAATGTCCATTCTCCCAATGTCAGAGCTTGTAACTTCCTAAACCTGACGATATTGACGATGCAACACCCACTGACTGCATTGGAATAAAAAACAGGCTTTATCGATTTTGATCGACACAGGAAGTGTGTATCTGTATGAGAGAGAGATGGAAAATGCATCCACTATATCTTCTAGAAGAAAGAATAAGTCAGCTGCTCAACAGTTTGAAACACACCATGTTAGAATGTTCTCCTGTATTCCTTTCACCACTCTGCTCCATTTATTAATGGACGATGCTTATTGTTCAACAGCAATGCGCAGAATAGTTTCATGTCGTGTTTTAAACCCCAGAACAGTCAAAGGGTGTAACTGACTGTAGGATTTATACAATCTGACGCCAAGTGCAAGTTTATGTCACTGTTCATCTCTATCGTGCAAAATGTTGTTAATTCTATACTCATTGGTTGTTTTGTTATCTGGTCAGACAGTAACCATATTAGAGAATGCAGCCTCAATGGGTAGGTGAGGCAAGCAATGAAAGTCTCCAGACACACAACTCTTCTGTGCCAGTTTGTGATACACAGTAGAAAGGTTAAAAGAAGCACCATCACACCCTAATAAGAAATAATATCCCAGAAGCCAATCCAGACCAAATTTGATCTAATTTTGTGACTACGTTACATGATTTTTGAGAAAGTTTATATACCTTGTCGTAAGAGAAAACAGGTAAAAACATTCTGACTGTTCTGATATACAGTCGAATATAGCATGAATCTGTGCCTGTACATGCATTCAGTGCTACACCTAAATGGTGTGCTAGATGTGTAAGATATTAGTTTGACTATGCACTCACCATGACTGCCAGATCACACCAGTTAAATTGCGGCTGACCGGGTATCAGTTTCTCCTCATGTAGTGCTACAGCCTTCATTATCAGGGGCATCACCCGCTTGTATTCCTCTGTGAAGGGACTATCAATGAAAGAACACCAGAGTTTTACATTCTGGCTCATCCGAGTAGCAGTCATTCATTGTTTGAAGAGTCTATCAAATTCTTACACCATCACACTAGTGTGAAAAATAGCACTCACCAAATTTAAGTCTCCTTATGTCATAACCTGAAGGAATCTCACGGTCCTTAAAATCATTTTTCGACTCTAGGAGTGCAATTCACAGCACTACTGCTATTTTCAAAAACAAAAGACTGATAGCAGTTTAGCGATTATAATAAATTAGTGAAACTGCATGAGCACAGGAATGCCACCTGCAATGCTCCAAATGTCAGTACAAAAACAAATATACATACCGAATCATATACTTTTCACCTGGATCTCGGCCCACATGGAACAGCAATGGCTGTGCTGTATGATTCATCTGATCATGTGTTGTCACATTGGCAATCTCCTGACCAGGGCAGAAGTTTATCCCCTGCAAGAAGAACACAACTTGAGAAAAATATGAATAAGACTAAGGAGAGAATGAAGGATGTCCATTCAGATCCATTCTAATTAATAACATGATCATTCTAGATAAGAATTGATACCAGAGAATATGTGGTTGGTGACTTTATAGTACTATTTGGTTACAATATAAGCTAGCTGATTATCCTTCATAAACTTGTTAATTCTGATTTGTGCAATTAATGCCAGTAATTTTGATAAAATTTCACAAGTTTTCACATAAATAAAATCGACCATAGAGGTCCCCCGCTAGCAGCACCAGTTACGATGGATTACATCCACCATAACTGGCGCTGCTGCTGCGGGGGCCATGGACCTCTATGGTCGATGATATCTCATATCATTGATGAAGAGTATGATTTGAAAATGGAGATATCGCTGATGAGCTTAACATAATCTAATACAGCAGATGGCACCCATCTTGGATTATGCACATCCATAAAACATAATACCAACTGTCCTCTCACCAATGTCCATGCACTCCCCAAGTTTGAAGTAGATTGGTTGAATCGCTCTGAAGTAGATTGGTTGAATCGCTCTAGAGTTATTGTCCAGACAAGATCTAAATGCTGAAAATCTATGACTGATGGTGACCATTTTGGATTACACAGGTAACTGTAAAGCAATGACAACCGTCCTCTCACCGATGTGAAGACAAACTGCAAGTTTGAAGTCGATCTAGAGTTGTTGTCCAGACAAGATGCAACTGCTTAAAATGCAATATAATCCAATATCGCTGGTAGATGGCAGTCAAATTGGATTATGCTCGTTCACGAAACACAATCCTAACCGGGATCTCACCAAGGTCAAGGGACTTCCCAAGTTTGAAGTAGATCAGTTGAATCGTACTCCAGCTATTGTCCGGACAAGACCAAACTGCTTAAAATCCAATGAAATCCAGTATGGCTGATGGTGGCCATATTGGATTAAGCTCGTCCTTGTAAAACAATCCTAATCCTCCTGTCAACAATGTCAAGGCACTCCCCAGGTATGAAGTAGATCGGTTGAATCATTCTCGAATTATTGTCCGGATAAGAAAATCTAAGATCCAACTGCTTATAATCCAATATGGCTGACGGTGGCCATATTGGATTATGCACATTGCTGAAAAACAATCCCAACCATCCTCTCTTACCGATGCCAAGGCACTCCCCAAGTTTGAAGTAGATCAGTTGAATCGTACTCCAGTTATTGTCCGTACAAGATCAAACTGCTTAAAATCCAATGAAATCCAGCATGGCTGATGGTGGCCATATTGGATTAAGCACATCCTTGAAAAACAATCCTAATTTGAAGTTTGAAGTTGATCGGTTAAATCGTTCACGAATTATTGTCCGGACAAGAAAATCTTACGGAATTACGGAATCACGGAATTACAGACACCGGTGTTTCTAAGTCCCCCCCTCCTACTAAGTAGCGGGGGACAATAATATGCCCATCTTATGCTTAGAAAGTGTAAAAAATTCCAAGGGTCTACATTCAAAACTGGGGGGACTAGTGGGTTACACAATATCGACATGTACACAGAAAATAATGGGGCAATTTGGCACAGTCCAACTCTCTATAATACGAAGCTGCGCATCTGAAAACCCCTCGGCTCTGGGCGCCAGCCATTCATAATGTATTCAATTTGAAGCAAGACTTCAGGAACACCAAGCAGTCAAGTGACAAATATACAGATTATGAAAAATTTTGCCATTAGAAATGGCCTCGAATGTTTCCGTCCAATCAGAGAAACCGGTATTCATTACATAATTCTGTTGATGCATCGATGATGTATACCAAATTTTACATGGAGCATTTGAAAATTATCAGAGATAGAGATCATTAATGATTTCGCATAAATTAAAGATGGCGCACCATCTTTCCCACCACTCAGAGAAACTGATGTGGTTATTCATTGCAAGTCTCTTGATACATGGATGCTGTATACCGAGTTTCATTTAGAACACTGAAATGGTATCAAAGATATACATCATTAAAGATTTTGCATAAATTAAAGATGGCCACCAAGGTTTCCGCCCAATCAGAAAAACCAGAACTGTCTATTGATACATCGATGATGTATACCAAATTTTACATCGAGCACTTGAACAGTATCAGAGATATAGATCATTAATGATTTCGCATAAATTAAAGATGGCCGCTCATCCTTCCCGCCACTCAGAGGAACTGATGTGGTTATTCATTGCAAGTCTCTTGATGCATCGATGCTGTATACAAAGTTTCATATAGAACACTGAAATGGTATCAAAGATATACATCATTAAAGGTTTTGCATAAATTAAAGATGGCCACCAAGGTTTCCGCCCAATCAGAACTGTCATTTATCGTAAGTCTATTGATGCATCGATGATATATACCAAATTTTACATCGAGCACTCGAATGGTATCAGAGATAGAGATCATTAATGATTTCGCATAAATTAAAGATGGCCGCCCATCCTTCCCATCACTCAGAGGAACTGATGTGGTTATACATTATACATTGCAGGTCTCTTGATACATCGATGCTGTATATCAAGTTTCGTATAGAACACTTGAATGGTATCAGAGATATATATCATTAAAGATTTTGCATAAATTAAAGATGGCCGCTAAGGTTTTCACCGAATCAGGGAAACTGGTTTGGTCATTCCTTTGAAGTTTCTTGATGCATCGATGATCTATACCAAGTTTCACACTGAACAGAGAAATGGTACCTAAGATACACAAGATTAATGATTTCGCATAAATTAAATATGGCCGCCAAAGTTTCCAACCAATCAGGTCCAGATTCAATAGGGTTCTGGGTCATGAGCATATGGATGTGCAGTGCAAGTTTGGTGTCCTAGGGTAAGTCGTTCTGAAGATATCTTGGTAACAAGAAAGCTGTGATGGTTTCGCATAAATTAAAGATGGCCGCCAAAGTTTCCAACCAATCAGGTCCAGATTCAATAGGGTTCTGGGTCACGAGCATACGGATGTGCACTGCAAGTTTGGTGTGCCTAGGGTAAGTCGTTCTAAAGATATCTTGGTAACGAGAAAGGTGTGACGGACAGACGGACGGACGGACGTACATGACGACGACAATACCCTTCGGCCAAATTTTGGCTGAGGGGTAAAAATTAATATTTCATCTCCTAAATAGCAGGTGCCCATCTTCAAAGCATGTTTAAGAACTTTACTTTCATCCTAGTTCATGCAAAGTTTCAGGAACAGCCACTCAAAACTGTAGGACTAGATGATTATACTTCAATGGTACATAATTGCGGAAATGAGAAGTCCAATTCCTTATAAATTCGACAAAAAAATAATATTCCATCTCACAAATAGCAGATGTACATCTTCATAGCATGATTAACAAGCCTACAAAATGTTGGGAGCATTCACTCTTAAACTCTAGGACAAGTTAATCATACAATTTGGATGTGACAGACGGACAAACACATCAACAGACGGACAGTAAACACAAAATGTGCAAATAAATACTTTACCAAAAGCATGTTAGACATAAAATAAGAGAGCGAACATTCTTACTTGTGCTTTCATACCAAAGAGTTTGCCACATAGTGCAATCAGAAATTTTGATTGTGGCTGATCAGATGACTTACAGCCTGAAACTCCTGTATAGAGTTAGTCCATGTCCAGAGATGAGCCTTGTAATCCCCGAGTCTCGCTGCCATTAGAGCATTGCCACGGTAGAAGAAAATTGGCCTGAAAAGACACCACAATACATGTGCTCAATTGAACCAGTGGCCAGTTTGAACAAGAGCTCATGGACATTCAATATACGTGTACAGTGATCAGATTCAATAGCGATCTCACATTTAAATTATGGTATGGATTTGCAAATATATGCATAATTTTGGTGCACAATGATAGCTTCTTTTCTGAGACTTCAGTGGCAGTGGTCTTAATATTTGATCTTCAAATCAATAGTTTTTGTTCTTTCTGTGGATAAGGTATCAGCATACCCAAAGTTTCCTACAAGTGGAAACATCACATGGAGAACTAAAGTTGATAGACAATCAGATGAATGGACAGGCAAATCCATATCCATAGGTTCCTTCATACCATTCTTTCAAATCTTGTTCTGGAGTGAGGGCTGTTCCAGAAAAAAAGTACATATAGGGGGGACAGAAGGCACTTTCTTTTTGCCCCCACCACCCAGGTAATTAATTATCATTTTACCACCCATATTACTGAGTATAATATGTAATATAATATGATATGTAACCAACAATCCATCAGCCAACCACCCATGTAATTATGTAACTCTTTCACTCCACGACCCATACCTAAATATATAAAGTGCCTTCTGTCCCTTTCTTCTGGAACAGCCCTGATATAGCCCGGACATTAGTATTTTCAGCTGTTTCCTAATACACCGGCTGCAGTGACCTTGACCTTTGCATGACCCTTTTGATCTCAAAATTGATAGGCTTCTTCTTTGCCCTCATGGTAATACATATTATTGACAACAAGATGAATACCCGGAATTATGAAATATGGGCAGGCAACACATGGGACGTCAGAGACATAAAAACTAAATGTTTATCTCTGCAGGCCCTAACCTTTCAACAGAAGTAGCATTGAACAGTGCTGGGCTTAGACTGATCCCATCAATGATTCTGTCTGTCGGTTTAGGAATTCCAGCTAAGTCCAACAGTGTGCTGAACAGGTCCATAAGGTTACCCAGTTGTCGAGACACCTGATTAGATAAAACATGAAATCATATTTCAAGGTAGTCAGAGGTGTAAAACTTGTTCAAGTGATATTATTAAATTATAAATAGTTGAAATGTCATACCAGAAACATTGGAATTTCAGATCAGCAACAAATTTACACAGTAAAATACACTTTAAAGTGTTACTGGAGATATCTACCCCAGATATTATAAACTATAATTTTCTTTAAAGCAGAAATATCATGGCATTAGATATACATGAGATATTCGGAAGTTGTGTTCAGAAATTTTTGCCAGTTATATTCAAATGTACAACCATATCCTGACCTGTCCAGATTTTATTTTTCCTGGCCATTTTGCAATAGCAGGCTCTCTCATTCCCCCTTCAAATGTTGTCTCCTTCCCACATAAGAATGGTCCATTGCTGCCTCCTGTAAAAACCAAATATGTGGGTTTGACAAATTTGATTCTAACATCACAGGACCTCGAAGTAGGGTAGCCATTAGGACTCCGACACGAACTGAACTCTTGGAAATCCCCTTGCCCCCAGTTGAAATCAGATGGGCACTGCCCAAGTCAGAATCACCAGTGATTTTCATCAAAAATCAGCAGGAATTTTCATCAAAAGTAGGTCAGCCCAGAACTTGCTGGTTACAGTCCCCTAATGCACCTTCATGCCAAAAAACAAGGTTCTATAATGTCAACAGTTCTCCTTATTTTGCCGACGAAAGGATTCGGATGGACTGACTGACTGACTCACTCACTCACTCATTACCGGACAATTTGCAAATGACAGCCTATTTCGTGGGAGTAATCAACAATTAGATAGATAGATTTCTTAATTAAGTTTACATCTGGGGTCTCTCTAACATGACAGAGGTAGGCTGGTGGGCTACGGGGACTTGCTGTGCTGGTCAATCCTAATCTATGCTGGCATTACAGGAGTTACAAATTCTTTGCCTATAATTGAAATCAGAAAGAAATCCAAGTACATGTATTGCTTTGATCATATTTTATCATTCTTGGAATTCAACGCTTTGAAATATCTTCTTCCACCGAGGAAACTGTCAGTTGTGCTTTGTTCTAATCGGTTAATCAATACACCAGAACGAAGGTTCACCATCATAGATAATCAGAACTGCTTGATATGTTATGAACAGAAACCGACTATAGTGTGAAGTAAGGCAGAATAAATGTCTAGCTTCACAGGCCTCACCGCGTCATTTTTATTTATTCTGCACTGCGTTAACCCTTTATATCGGCAATGGGTAAAAAGTTTTTAAAATTATATATATTTGTCTTCTTTACATTTTTTTTTCTTTTTTGGTTTCTACACATTTGCATCTCAAAAGATTGCCAAAATAAATTTCCTGAAGAGTTCTTTTTTATCAGATATTGTTTTTGTTTGCAGGAAATAGTATTAATGAATGAGGCCTGTTCGAGTAGCTCAAATAACTTTGTTCATTTTCATGCTAATTGTAAACTGCATCTGTTTGCCAGAAAATGATGGAACATGTACTTCATCTGTGCGAAAAAAAAAAGAGAAAGACATGTATTCTCTTTTTTTTCTTCAAACAAATGCATACGAAGCTAGGGATTAGTTGTAGTCAGCCTAACACGAACAGCGATCTACAGTTTCAAATGCAATAATCACGATTACTTGATAATAGTGACATACAGACAAATAGGGTTCAAATGTTAATAGAACATGAGATTAAATTAATCAAAACCCCTCGGCTCTCCCCAAGTGATTGAGACCCATGTGTAGTGTGAATTGGGGAAGAGATAGTACTACGTGGAATGATCAAGCTAAAGGTAATTTACAATTTGCAGTGTATGGATGTATCAGCAGATCAGTGTATGGCGTACAGAACTAAGCATACTAAGAGGTATTACATTCAGTGTGCTGTTTACTCCAACTTTACTGCTGAATTTGTACCTTATAAGAGTTCAGATACATGTATATGCATTTGAACAAAAACATAACTGGAACCCCAGATATGAAACATTTATAAATAATGTTGGTATTTATTATCAAATCAAACCTGCTATCAATGTATGCCATATTCCTCCTTTTGGAGGTCTCTTGCAAAGAAATTATCTCCCTTGATCATCCCCTCGATCGTCCGCTAGGTGGCGTGTTCTCCGCGCATGCCCTTCCTCTTTTTCCAATGCTATGCAAGACGTGTTTTGAGTCAAGGCCGTAGCAAAGTGGGGAGGATGGGTTGGGCAAATCAAGATTGATAGCAGGTTTGATTTGATAATAAATACCAACATTATTTATAAATGTTTCATATTTATTGCTCAAATCTTCACCTGCTATCAATGTATGCCAGACTCCCAACAGAGGAGGTTGGGTAGCCGGTCTTGAAGTCTTGTCTTTGGGTTGTGCGGAGCATGCCTTGTTCTGATTGTTTAGATCTGGTATGCCCAGTAATATCCTGATAATTCCCACGTCGTATAGAGGCTAAGGGAGCTCAAGGAATTACAAGTACTACGGCGAGAGGTGGAATATTGCACCGACCATTTGATCGTATACTTATTGCCAGATAATCAGATGCCATCGTGATGTCTTGAAGTCCCTTCGTCTCCAGCATGGTCTGCTTCTTCATGCTACTGGATTGTCGGGATCTTGCTTGAGCGGCGCCCCCCCCCCCTTTTCTTTGATAGGAGTAGTGGACTATGCACTGGGCTGTAGCTGTAGGTCCAGCGTAGTCATCCTATCTGTCTGTACAGACATGTCTGTAGATAGAAGCCAGCAGAAGTTGAATTGATCGTCCAAGCGCAGGTGTCAACAATATCGTTCAACGATAAGTTTTCCCCAAAGTGGCCCGGACGTCGCACTGGCTCTAGTCTTGTGAGACGATGTCTTCATAAAAGAGGAGGAGCGTCGATGGCGAGTTGGTAAACCCAGTCGGCAGTCTTCTTCAACCCAAACGGTGATCATGAACTAGTGATGTCAGCCGATGGGTCTGTTTAGAAGTGATGAGAGAAGAAGATGACTGGAGCCCCTTGTCAGTTCTGTAAAAGAGTGCCGCAGGGCTCTGACTGGATATGAAAACCTATCCTCCTCCAGCAGGCCGACGAAATCTGTCAGTGCTGGAATCTGGTACAGTCTTTGGACGCCTGGTCCCTGATGTGTGGAATCGTTCTTGGTGACGAAATCCGGAATCGGATGAAAAGATCTGGTTGACCAATCTGTCATCCATGTCAGGGAACTGTGTTCCACTGCGTGAAGCTCTGATAGTGGAGTGAAGGCTGTCAGGAAGCTGTCTTGTAGGACAGGGCCTTGACTACAGTTGACTGTAATGGCTCAAATGGTGGACGTAAGAATGCCCTAGTACCACATCCAGGTCCCCTTGGGTGATAGTTGACGTGTTCGGCGAGACTGTAAGGCGAAGGCCATAGAAAGCCGAAATGCTGGAATCTTGTCCAATGTCGATTCCGGAGGTCAACTTGACTACCCTGGATGATGCTGAGTGATATCCCTGTGTAATGCTTGGCTGAGATTCCCTGTCCTGATGCAGATGTAGAAGGAAAGACAGCTGTTGCTGGAACAGAAGCAGTGTTGGCCACAGGTCCTCTACCGTAGTACATTCTCCGGGCTTGATGCAACTGTACAGTAAATAGTAGCTTGCTGCTGTCATCGTCTGTACAATTGGCCCTGGAGAAAAACCCTGGTCTGCAAAGGAATTCTGGATCGTTAGCAGACGTGTGGGTTCGGCCATTGCGGGTCCCGTGCCTCTGTAGAAAGAGTGATCTTCCGCCTGTAGTACCCTGTGGGACTTGGAGGAAGCTGTCAGCGGTGACCTTGAAGTGATGTGAAACACGTGGTGTTGTGACATGGCATCGCTGATACTGTGCTCCTAGGACCAGTGCTGATGTTTCTTGAAACAAAAAAATTTCACAGGTAAATTTTGTTATTAAGCTAAAACTTACCTCACTTCCACTCTTTGCATTTCTTGTCTACATGAAATACCACAGTAAGAATTTAAATGACACAGTTATCTCCCCTGCTAGTCACCTGATAGCATAGCTACCCACAATTCTACTTCCTTCTTGTTCCACTGCGATACATGGTCTGGATGTATCATAGCGGGGAGGATGGGCGGGCATCACTGGAAGTGAGGTAAGTTTTAGCTTAATAACAGAAAATTTACCTGTGAATTTTTTTTGTTATTTGCGCTGAAAACTTACCTCACTTCCACTCTTTGCATAGAGTGCCACCGTAAGGTAGGTGGGCAAACTGATACAATCCGTGGTTAGTGATAAATGCCATACATAGTGACTAGTACAGAGTAGAAATCATAGATCTTCTACCTCACAGAGGATCCATGAGAACATGCAACAGTAATAACCTGTATGCCCATGGTACACAGGGAACCTCTGTTGCTACTCTGACTTTAAGGCTGAGATGCAAGATACGCCCCCCCCCCCTTTTTTTCGAAAGGGGCCGAGAGAAAAAATGCACTCACCCGCAAGCAGGGTTACAACTGTACGCCCGGACTTTTGTAGCTATATTGCTGGCCTCGGTCCCCCTGACACCCGTTGTGCGGTCACAAGTGGGCCGATGGAATAGAGGTCGTTACATGCCAACGTCATGTCCCGGAGATAGTAGGAGGCAAATGTCGTGTTTGACCTCCAGTAGCACGCCCTCATAATGTCTGTCACCGATCTGTTGGTCCATAGAGGCCATGATGCCGCTAATGCCCTAATCTCGTGACCCGAAACGTTTACAAGCGCGGCTTGCCTATCAGTAGCCGTGGAGTACGCTAGCCGAATCGTATTTTTGAGCCAACTCGAGATAGTGTTTTTACTTATTTCTTGTTTGGCTTTAGGATCGAAAGGGATAAACAAACGCCTCCTTCCCGCTCTGATCTCCTCTGTACGATTCAGGTAACACGCAAGAGCCCGAACCGGACACATTAACATGTCAGATTCAAGACCGGACGAAAGGAAATCAGATAAGGCTGGAATTGTGAACTCTCGAGATATGGAATCGTAGAGGGCTTGATTCTTGGCCACAAACTCAGGAACCGTTGTGAGAACTACCTTGCTCCAGTTCCTAGAGTGTCTGATGTTCCTTTTATCGAGCGCATGCAGCTCTGACACTCTAGCTGCCGAAGCAAGAGCCAACAAAAACGAAGTTTTGTATGACAAATATTTCAGCTCAACAGCCTCTATTGGCTCGAAAGGTGGTCCTCCTAATTGCCGAAGTACTAAAGCTAAGTCCCACTTAGGTAATTTCGGAACAGCCGACTGACCAGTTATCTTGTATGACTTGATTAGTGCAGATAAGTTTGGATCAGTCGAGGGATTAATCCCAGTACCCAGTAGAATAGGTTGAGCAATAGCCGCTCTATAACCTTCTACCGTAGCGGGCACCAGGCCCCTATCCCTGAACAGGTACAATAGAAACTCTGCTACTTCCGGGATAGTTGCGCAGGATGGATTGATATCCCTCTCTCCACACCAAAGATCGAAGATTGCCCACTTTGAGTTGTATACAGCGGAAGAGGACGGTCGAATTGATTGTGCCATTCGGCGCCCAACCTCTGCTGAAAATCCCGCCTGAGCAAAGTGCTTCTTGAGCACTTGCACACGTGGTAGTGGAACAGTCCTGGCTGACTGTGGAATATCGACGTTCCGGGCTGGCGCAGTAGATTGTGCCATACCGGAAGCTGTCTTGGTACATCCACCAGAAGATCTAGTAGTTCCGGGAACCACGGCCTTGCTGGCCACCACGGAACAATCAGGTAAACGACACGTGTGTTCGCGGATCTTCTGGAGTACCTTCGCTAGGATAGCTGGAGGAGGGAACGCATATGCTACCATCCTTGACCAGTCCTGCGATAGTGCGTCCACTGCATACGCCGACGGATCCGGGACCGGCGACATGAACAGTGGTAGTAGATTGTTGCGCCAAGTGGCGAACAGATCCATGTGTGGCATCTCCCAGACATGAGCTATTTGTTTTAGTATGTCTGGGTGAAGTTGCCACTCCGTGGGAATTATCTGATTCCGTCGTGAAAGCGAATCCGCTAAGACGTTCAGTACCCCGGGATGTGCCTGGCCAACACCGATATGTTGTTGTCCCAACACAGACCGAAAAAGATTTCCGCTTGGCTTTGTAATTGCGGAGATCTCGTCCCCCCCTGCTTGTTGATATAGGACACGACTGTTGTGTTGTCCGTCGCAACCAGCAGGTTCTTGTCGGTCAATACGCTCACCCACGTGCGGATGGTATGTGTCACTGCCATAAACTCCAACACGTTTATATGGTACGAGCGTTCTTCGATTGTCCATAACCCGGACGTCGACTTGGACTCGAGGTGGGCTCCCCATCCTTCCATAGATGCGTCCGTGAACAGGTGATGTGACGGACGAAACGGAAGTAGGGACACACCTGGCATAACGTTGAGTGGATCCAGCCACCATTGGAGGCATTGTTTGACTAGCGGTGTTACAGGTATCCACGGATTCAACTGCCTTTCGACCCATTGATGATTGAAGTAAATCATTAATGGCCGAAGCTGCAACCGCCCTCTTGGGGTTACGTCCTGTGTTGACGTCAAGAGGCCGATTA